>BMAO01008663.1:0-27707 GCA_019973975.1 Trichonephila clavata
TAAAAGTTGCTATACGACGGGGGATACAGTCTAATAGATTTTGAACCTCTGCTCGTGGAAGAGAATTCCATATTGCTTCTATGCACAGCAAAAATTCGTCTTTTGAGGCTGCAGGACGCGTATTAGGAGCTAGACGCCGATCAAGCAAATCCACGCGTGCTCAATACTGACATATCCGACGAATAAGCAGGCCAAGGAAGGAGTTGCATGTGTTGGGCTGAACAGAAATCTCGAAAAGTCTTTGCACCATGTGGGCGTGCATTATCCTGCTGAAAGATAGCTCAAGGTATGCCTTGAAGGAAGGTAACGACTTCGGGCTGACGAACGTACCTGTTGCTACTGAGATTACCCTCAATTCGTAGCAAATTGGATTGTCCATGATACGAAATCGCACCCTAAACCATAACTACGGGTGTTTGCCACTATGTCTTTCAATAACGCACTCTGGAAGGCAGATTTCACTGGCATAGCGTCTAACACAAATGCGGCCATCATGGTCCCGCACATTGAAGCGGGATTCATCTGAAAAGACAACTTGATGCCAATCAGCTTGCCAGGCCCTGTGTTCATGAGCCCATGGCAGATACAGACATCGATGGCTTGCTGTGAAGGGGATCCTGTATAAAGGCACCCTTGCACGCAATCCACGGTGCAGCAGAAGTCGAAGAATTGATGAAGCCTACCTTAGTACACCTGTAGCAGTAGACCAACGTGCTGCCAACTGCCTGGAGGAAGCTCTCTACGGTCATTCACCGTCATGCGTAGCAGGTGGCAATCGTCGCTCGATTGCGTCACCTTCCGACGTCCACTTCCAGTTTTTCGAGTTGTTCGGTGCTTGTCGGTCCACTGCTTCCAAACTCGCATCACTGGGGAACTGTTCCGCTGCACACGAACTCCTCTTTCCCGAAGGTCGATAATCCACCTCCGTCCAAACTCTGTAAGTTGTTGGAATTTCTCCTTATTTCGTCATGGAGGCATACTTAGATCTCACTAAACGTTCACCACTAACAAATAATCGTTAACTATTTTCAACATCCCGCTACAGCCCTCTATTCATACGATTTCAGCATCAGTTCAGAGAGCATTGCGCACGCCACGCATGGCTACGAAACTTTACTATTTTACGTAACATCTCCTATGGCTGATACTTGCTGCACTTTCATTTAGTTCTGATGATTTCTTCATGGTGTTGCATTTTTTTCAGAACAGCAGTGTATATATAGTATAATAAAATAAATATAAACATAATGAATATTCTACAAAACAAAGAAGTGGTAAATAATCGGTTTGATACCGACGAACCACAAACCAAAATATAAGTAAACATTTAAAAACTCAACTGACCAAATTAGAAAACTATTACGCTTTTAGAACTGGTGGTGACTTAGGGTGGTGAAATACGGATGAGCTTACTTTTTAGCAGGGGCTCTTAAGCTTTCGATCACCGCCTCCTCCCCTCTTTTTTACGTATCAGCGTAACGTCGCGGCCCCCTAAGATCTTGAACATCTTTCTCTCGGCTTAATATTTATTGGATCAAAATACAAGTTCTAGTAGAGTTATTTTCATTAGGGGCAATTCAGTAATCTAGTCTGGAGGGCACATCTTCCAATTTTTTCACGAGTCCTTTCAGAGATTATTAAAGAGGGAAATCTCAACATTAGATAAGTGACCTCTCGGACACCCTAGAAAAGCTCTACGGACCACAGTTTAAAAACTTCTATTGTATTTCCTTAGTTAATATATTCCATGGTCAGGTAGACTATTATAATTCCAATGTATCCTTCATTCTTAGTTCAATAATTCAGTTCATCTTTTGGCATTTTGTCTATTTGCAGACAACACGGAAGACAAGTACACAGCACAAAGAACATTACATGATTCTGATTCTACAAGCCAAACGCGTATACATCTCTCACATGACTTGTAGCGCCATCTATACATTTAATAATTAATTTACAATAACTTCTGCTCTAAAAGATCCCTACCTTTCCCTTCAGCAGAAAATTTCACACAATAGTGCAAGAAAAATAGTAGAAAAAAAGCCGTTTGAAAAATGAAGTTAAGCCTAATAATAGCATGTGCAAACTTACATTAATCAAACAAACAATTAATCTATTTTGAATTTGTATTGTAAAATTGTTCAAAGCTACGTAATGATACATTCAATAATCCAACGCAAATACCATAAATCTTTTTTCACTTAGTATTATATAATTAATGCAAACTAACTGCAAAAACATATACATACGATATGAAACATCTATCTGTGTGACTAGTATATCATTAACTTTAACTATGGCGAACATATTTATGCGTGCGTGTGTGTCTTCTTGAAAAACTTATTACTAAATATGTATAAAATTAATCATTTGATTTATTTAGTCTCTTTTAAATTTATAAATAACATCCTGTAAATCAATTTTCTAAAATATCCGAATTTAGGCAAACACATAACATGTGAAATATATCATTGTTTCATTTCTCAAAAATATATCAACTCCCAGAGTTATCGCAATAGCATTTTCCCAAAGAAGACTAAATTCAATTTTCCCTGTGTTTTGTCTATAATTTTTGCTCTACTGCTTGGTGAGCAGGTGGATATCGTACAGCATATGCGCATACATGTTTTCAGTTTCTATCTATTCACATAAACTTCAGAAAGTCAATAAA
This sequence comes from Trichonephila clavata, assembly GCA_019973975.1. Lineage (NCBI taxonomy): Eukaryota > Metazoa > Arthropoda > Arachnida > Araneae > Nephilidae > Trichonephila > Trichonephila clavata. Next base: position 2,672 of record BMAO01008663.1, read on the forward strand.
GGATTATCGGAAGAAATGAAATAAACAGAACAAATTGTTACAAAATTATACAATAAATCTAAAGGGAACATTTACGCTCTTTTGCAATTTCATACATATTTATAATAGAAATTTCATTCTTTTATGAATCTGAAGAAAACATTCTCTGATAAATAAAGTATCATGTGTTCCATTGTTACATTTTTATACTGACAATAATGTAGCAAGCAGGTGAAAGATCGTCTCTTTACTAAAAACTCTTGTTACCTGTTACTGAAAATAAAAGTTATTGAACACTTTGAGCAACTGATGAAACATTTTTAAAGCTTTTCAGCTTCAGGTTTTTTTGTAATACAACGCGCAATTTATAGCTATAATCAATTATAAATTACCACAATCGGTTCTTACTTTATATCGATAATGCGAATTGATTCATTAATAAAGATGCACTTTGAAGTGACACAAGAGCCAGGCTAGTGGCAAGTCGTCACCTCACAACTTAAAGTCACAATCAAGTGGCCATGAAGGCACCTGAAATATTACCCAATTCTCATAACTATAACATCACGCCAACGTGAGGACATCGAAATTCAAGAGATTAAACTTGCATCAACCTCTCTACATGGTAGATCTGAATGCTTAGCATCACTGGGAAATGGAGAGGCCTGGATTGGGAGGGAACTTCCTGGTTGGTGGACTGGAAGGAGCAAGGGGGTGTGGCTAAAGGAAATGCCTCGGAGTGGTAGATCTTCAGGAGTGTTACGATTCAAACAGCTTACTCTGACCTTTTATTTACTGCAACAACTCCATACTGCAAAAGACTATTAAAATGAAAAAAAAAACATTTATTTTGGGACACATCAAACGTCCATTTTCTTTTTTTTAATATCAAATTAATATAAAAATCAAAACGGAACGTTTATTCATTTAAGTTGTAACGCGTACTATTCGGGTTCTTCTACTAATCCTCTAGGAGAAAACATTCCTTAACTGTGATTTTAGTTTGAAAACCACTTTCCGTAGAGATGACTTGATTTTATGCAATTGTACCTATACTATTTAAGTGTCTGTCGTTGAGTATGTGGGTTAATGGCTAATCGTTGATCGTTTAGAGGGAAATCTAAGTTTTGGAGCAGGTGAACAGTGACCGAGTGGTCGCGAGTCTTGAGATCAGAAATCGACGTAGAGTCCACCAGGAAGTGGTGAAATAATAAACCTACGAGCAATCGTGCTTCGAGAAAAATCATAACAAGGAGTTTCAATCTAGATAAGTATTTTCGATAATCTAGATATCCGATTACGGGTTAGGGTTTCATTTTGCTTCCATGACTGCGGTAGCCAAGTGGTCTAGGCATCGGATCGTGGCTAGCATGTCATGAGTTCTATCCCAGTACCACTGAAGACCCGTCGTGTAGGGGAGCGATGCACGTAAAATCTGTCGAGAGCTCAAACGTCCTCCCGTTGGTGTGGTGTGGTAGTTAGGAGAGGGCGTGCCAGCTCAGGTGTCGTCCGCGTCACTTGATCATGGTTCAAAATTACGCGGACTTTCCCCGAAAGCCCTCGTGTAGCTGAACAGTGGGACGTTAATATTCACTCACTCAACTCGCTCATTCATATTGGTCCTAGAGTAATACAAGTAATATAAAAAAAAACTTTAAATTGATTCCTACTTAGGCCAACAAAGAAAATTTTGTTTTAGTTACTTTTTATTAAATAATTCTAATTATTATAAATATGTATATACATTTGAGAGAATCACAATATTAAGTGGCGAAACACTTTTTAAACTAACATTACAAACTTTTTAACCGCATTAAATTTGTAATTACATTTTTTAATAAAAGTTGAATATAATATAGGTAAGAATTTATCTTAAAAAAAGGGGGAGTTAAAAAAAATGCTGACGTTTAACACAAGCATATGATTATTCAGGTTATGTTAATTCTTCATCACAAATTTAACAAAAGCTGTTTTATACAATGGTGCTGCCATATAGAAAAAAGCCGCGGTAGCCTAGTGGTCAAGGTAACGGACTCGTGGCTGGAGTGTCTTGAGTTTGAGCCCAGTACCACTGAAGACCTGCCATGTACGGAAACGATGCACATTAAATCTGTCGTGAGCTCAAACGTTCTCCCGTTGGTGTGTTAGTTAGGATAGGGAGTGCCAGCTCAGGTGTCATCCGCGTCACGTGACCATGGTTGAAAATTACGAGGTTCATCGCCAAAAGCCTTCGTGTATATAGCTGAACAATGCGACGTTAATATTCACTCACGCCATCTAGAAGAATAATATCGACTGAAATATCTCTTAAGCTATATTTAATTAATTAAATTTAATTAATGAATCAATATTTGGAAAACCTGTATTAACATCAAGTGTTATTCACTACAAGTTTACAAAAACGTAATTGAACTTGAGTGGTTGAATAAAAAGTACTTTTTGAAGGGTTGCAGTTTTGAACAAGATACATAAATATATATAGGGAGAGTGTAGTAATAAGAATTAGTAGGATAATAGAAGGAAGTGAAAAAGGTGTATTTCATAATGTTCTTAAGACAGAATAAAAATAGTCACTCTTGTGATCAGTTTTGCTTCTTCCTCGAACCCGTGACGTTCGAGCCGCGGATGAAGTTCTCTCTCTCCTAAAGATATATTTTTTTAAAAAAATTTGAATATATATATTTCAGTGAAAAGGATTGAAAAAATAAATATTTAAATACCAAGATATTATGCGCTTTAAAATTCTGCACCACACTTGCAACAATGTGTTATGCAGAGTCATAAGTTACAAATTTTTAAAGGAGTTTTTTTTTTTTTTGCTACTATAATTACTTGCATAAAACACATTCAAGATTAGGCACGCACGGCAAAAAAAAAAAAAATGTTGCGATGCTCAAAAAATTGTTTGGTTTCGTTCAGCATTGCATAAGCACACGAAAAATTTACAATCTATGCATTGCTTCTCTGTTCTTCTGTCATTTTCATCCGGTTTGCTATCAGCTTGCTCTTCCCTTAAATCCGATAAGAGGCAAAATAGTTCTCGAAATTGATTGTTTTGGATTCATACTACAGTCTCAAAAGCGTGATTTTTGTTTATATGCCCTAAGAAGGAAATGTTTTCAAACACTCAAAGGGGTTTCATCATTCAAGGACGATGAAAGTTTTTTTTTTAAAAAATAAATTGAAAACCGTAGCGTTGTATAAAGGCGGAGGGGAAAAACACGGGGGGACTATACATACATCCCATTGATTTATTGACGATTATGAACATCATACAAAAACATTCGTTGAGATAGATCATGTTCTGCTGTATTGTATCTGTGAGGCTAATTACGATGAATTCCAGTATTCATAGATTTGATTTAGTTAAATTTACGTCTCACTCTAAAGCGACACTAGGGCTATTGGCGACATATCTCATAATTTGAAGCCAACAACACGTGAAGAGATGGACACCTGCTCTTGGCCGCTTCTTCACCCCTTTCCATAAAGATAAAAGGCTTAGCACATTTCATGATTATGTGGACAAATATTCTTGAACTCTTCGTTTCAATGCTTATCCCGTTTATTTTTTTTAATTTAGTTTAATTGTACTGGTATGTTAAATCCAGTTTGTGCTTATGTTAAAGTATCCGACTGGTTGCGACAACTTTTTTTTTTAAAGGAGATGTATGAGAATTTTTTTTGTTGTTATTTTTAGATTTGCTTAGTGCATTTTTAGAAAAATGTGCTAAAATTAAGAAGAGAAAAAGAAATTATTATTACTAAAATTGGCAAAAATAGGTAAAAATTGACAAAAAATAGCATAAACGTGGTCCATTCTGTACCAAAGGTTTATGAACAAAAATTTTCAATTTTTTCAATCTAATGTGTTTCTATATTATTCATTTTTGAAATGACCTTCAGGATAAGAGATATTTTCTTTTTTACAAAAATTAGAGCACTTTATATATTTCAGTTATTGTATGAAATTGCTTAAAAAAACAGTGATTGTATTCACTGTAAATTTGTAATAAAACAGTGATTGATAAATCTGAGGTTAAAACAATTCTACTATTATACAGAACTTACAGAAAAAAATTCATTTAATAATGTTCCAAACGTTTTTAGCAATAATTGACCACGTTTGTGTGATTATTTTCAAAAAATAACATAACGCGTTTTAAAGTATGACATATCTTGGTTAAAGTGTAATGGCATCTGCTTTTACTAAAACACTTGTAGTTTTTGTTCTAGTGAACGGAAAATGGTAAACTTGGTATTTTTATAAAGCTAATAAAATGGCATATAAAATAAAATCATTAAAAATTTGTCAATTTTTGGAAAAATTCACAATTTTAGGGTAGTCGGATACCTTAATACTGAGTGTTTTTCTCTCCCCCATCAAATGTATTGCCTATAATAACGATGTTATAGATTTGAAGGCGTGGGAAATAATAGATGTTTTATTTTAAAAAAATTATGTTTTAATCCCATTACCTTTTATACATTTTTACGACGAACAAAAAATTAGATATTTACATGTTGTTGTGAAAGGAAAGTGAAAATGAAGTGCGTCTATTTTGCGCATAAAGATATTTCTTTGGGATGTATTCTTTGGAATTTTTTTTTAAAAAAATGTTCTGATATTTTATAGTATTTTACCTGTTGCTATAGTAATTTTTTTTTTTTTGTAGCTATTTTTTCCATTTTTATTTTTTTGTGATGTACAATAAACTTTCTTATTAGAATAAAAGTACTACATCTGTGTTACTCTAATGATAAGATAATTATATCTTATAATTAGACATAAAACAATAATTAAAAAACCCCAATATTTTGAATCTGGTTAATTATATTGTAGAATTAACACCTTGAACATCTTGTTTACCCGTATTACGTTAAAATATCCTCTAATTTATCAGAAATATCAACTTCAACTTCGGTTTCACTATAATATACATAAAATTATACACGGCGTCTTTTCCATCTGGTACGAAAATTAAATCTTATGATGCTTAGTTAGAAGAGAATTGACAATGTATTCCTATGAGGATGAAAGAAAAATAATGAGGAAAATGCTTCTCTATAACATAAGAATTGAATTCAAGGAGAAATAAATGGTTTTTGTTTCAATGAAAATTGAATTTTATTCAATAATTATTTAGGAAGGATATAATGTCTAAGTACATTACAGTAAAATACGTTTAACGCAAAAACGCTTAAGACGAAATATCGGTTGTGACGGATCTATACGCGGTTCTACTAATATTTTCTTAGCTCTTTAATCAAAATATTTATTTCAACCAACTTTCATCGAGAAATCAAACGTGATTTATGTAAATGAGGTATATTATATAAATTCGGTTTTCGCGAGTTGGCAAAAAAATGAAGTAAGAGGTTAAGTCAAGTGAAGGAAAGGGAGGGAGCAAGTGATCTGTTGACACGTTGTTGTTGACAAGCTGAAGTTGATACGTTAGATGTGTGCAGGAAGGAGTGAACTTGAAGTTCGAGAATTAGTAAAAGGATTGCAGAGCGTGGAACCTATGACATTGAACAAGCCACAGATAGTGCCTGTAAGTTCCAGTGTAGGATCCGCTACATTAAAGGTTCAGGTATTGTGTTCTTAATTAAGTAGAAGCTACTTATTAGTGTGCGACGTAGTTGTAATTGAGCGCATTTAAGCTGTCTTAGATTCAGTTGAGGGTCTGTAATATTATCCCCGCATTAAAGTATCTCACCTCCACACTCTACCATAGTTCATATACCTTAATTAGAATTGTATTGTGTCTTGTCAATATTTGTTAATAAGAATTAATAAATTACTTAGATTGGAAATAATGTCTGTGGATTATTCTAATCCTCCTACATCTCTAGCCGGGTTTACATGTAGACAAGAGGTTTCGGATGTAAGGAGTAACCACATTTTACCACATGGTTAACACGAAATAATACGACAGTCACTACAAACGACTATGTATTTTCATGCTTTTTGTTGCAAAAATCGCTTGACACGAAAAGATTTTCCTTCTGAGAATGAACAAAATACGAAAACACCAGCTGCGCAGGCGAGATTTAAGAGGGGTATGAAATGAAAGAGAGGAGATTGCACATGTTTCGTAGAAAGGAGGCTAATTTGGCTTCGAAATACTTTTGGAATAGCCTATAACACGAGCCAATTCTGTTCATCTCAGCTACTTTCACCCTCCACTCCTACAAACGCCACACAAAGCATCTTGTCTCTCATCAGCTGGCTTTGGAATTCGTTGACGAGTACATCAGTGAATTTGTTTTGCGTTGTTTTCTATTCTATCTTTGAAGAACAGTTTACGAGCACAATTCCAAAGAGCTCATAGTGAAAGCAAACTGATATTTTGCTCAAATGAAGAAGGAGCCTCTTTAGGCTGTGGATCAAAAACAGAATACGAAAACGGAAATCCGTAAAGATTTTTGTATTGCTAAATCTTGTATTAAATTTCATTAAATTTTTGTGAATGTTTTTGTTTTACTGATAGTTATTAAATGTATGCATATATACATATCAATGTAAATAAAATAAACTTAATTTTGTTAAATATATGTTTTTTTCTTGCAATATCTTTTAACACGAAAAAATATTTTAGTCCCCCTCAGTTTCTCATTAAATGATTTTCACTGTACATATTTCTGTGCATATTAGTGACATGGGTCGAAAGGTAAGCAAACCATTAAGATGAATCAAGTAAAATTAAATTTTTTTTGGCTAAGATTATTTCTACAGGTATGAAGAAGGTATAAACTATAGAAATGTATTGAATATGTTATTATACTTAACCCTTTTCAGGCTTATTTTATTTCGGGATTGTGGATCAAAAAACTTTTTTTATGCTTCCCTAGGAAAGTAAGCAAAAACTTGCTAAACCATAAAAAGCATATGTGAAATAATTCGAGAAAGACCGATCGTACAGTGAAAGTTTTCACCATGCCCGAGCTACACTCGGGATGAGCCAAGATGTTACGTCTCACCTGCCGGGAAAGGGTTAATATTTAAGAATTCTGGAAAATAAAATGTCGCAATTGAAACCCGTAGGAAATACCATGAAATAAATTACAGAAAAAGGCCAATTAAGCCCACTCAGGTTAGAAAGTTTAAATTTAAAATGTAATCATTTTTATACATATTTTTGCATGAAATTAGTAAATGTGTGTTAATATTTCATCTTAAAAATGTGTAGAGAGATAAGCGATTTGTAAATGTGTTTAATATCTTCACTCTCTCTCTTATGATTCTTTATAGTACTAAAGAATGAATTAAAGTATAAGGGTGACCAAAATGAAATTGAACAAGTTCAATAAAAGGAATGATTTTATTGGAAATAAAAAAATCTCTCTGGAAGGGGGGCTGGGCTCTCATCGTTCAGCAGCAGGTTCTGCCTTTTGTTTAGAAAGAACGCTGTTGAATTTTGAGGAATTCCTGCCCAGTTTCCTACACCTATCGTCCAAATAGGAACGTAATACACTATCTGGCCAAAAGTATCCGGACATCCAGTGGTATGGACTTAGAGCGTCCTGAGGCCCATATTAATATGATGTTGGTCCCCCTTTTGCATGGATGACAACCTGCACACGTTTCGGAAGACTTTTCACCAATTTTTGATGGGTGACCATAGGCGTCCATCACAGCTGAAGTGAGTGCTTGCAGTGAGGGTGGTCGATTTGGCTGGCTACGTAATCTGCGCTCTAATTCGTCTCAAAGGTGTTCTATAGGATTTAGATCGGGGCTCTGAGAAGGCCAGTCCAGTTTTTGAACACCCATTTCGTCAAACCACGTCTGTGCAAGCCTCGATGTGGGAATGGAGCAGTTATCCTGCTGGAAGATAAATGGGCCTTCCCCGAAATATTGCCAAAGAGTTGGGAGTGCAGCATTGTCCAGAATGTCCACATACATCTCAAAGTTCATGTTTCCAATCACAGGAACTAACGGACCCAGGCCAAACCACGAGAAACACGCCCACACCATTATGCTTCCACCACCAAACTTAACTGTCGGCACAATGCAGTCACTAAAGAAACGTTCGCCGGGCATCCGCCAAACCTAGACGCGTCCATCCGACTTCCAGAATGTAAAGCGAGATTCATCACTCCAAAGAACAGTTTTCCACATGTCCACAGTCCAATGACGGTGAGCTCTACACCATTGCAATCGATGCTTCGCATTCTGTGGAGTGATGTTTGGCTTGCGAGCGGCTGCACGACTATGGAATACCAAGTTTTTTAACTCTCGACGGACAGTCCTGCTGCTAACACTAATTCCTGATGAAATTTGGAACTCCTGAGAAATTTCCACCAATGATGACTTGCGATTTTGTTTCACTACCCTTGTCAGGGTTCTGCGGCTGCGTTCATCAAGTAATTTCGGTCTACCGGTTCGTTTTTCTGCCGTTTCACTGCCTCGACGTTTCCACTTGACAATTACATCTTTCACAGTGAATTTAGGCTTCTGTAGAATGTCCGAAATCTCTCTAACTGATTTCCCACATAGGTGGCATCCTACTATACTGCCACGATCACACTCACTAAGCTCTTTGACTTACTCATTGCCTCACAAACGCATAAATACACTCTGACAAACCACGACCAACACTTTTATAGCTTTCAATTACGTATCAAATTGCGTCACTCGCCAGAACCACTTTTTTCAGGGGTGTCCGGATACTTTTGGCCAGATAGTGTACTTCTCTGAAGTGGCTCAAAGTCCTAAAAGTCGCAGGATGACAATTATGTATTGTACGGTGGGTGTTCTAACATTTTCCAAATGATTTTTTAAGTTGCCTTGGTTTCACAGCAGACGTGTGTCACGGAGAATCGATATCGTTTTTGTTGCCCTTCTCAAACACTTTTCACTAACTGTTCCAAAACGTTCGACCTAAACAGTGCTCATCTTAGATTGCCTCTATTCATCGATAGATGTTCGCATTAAACTCACCTCCTGCATTTAAAAATTCTCGCTACCACACGTTGTTCTGAGCTGGACGCATCCTTATATGGCACGACTTTTCTTTCGATTAATTTCCTCTACAACTAACAGGTTTCACTGTTAAACATCACATACGGTGTGCACTTCTTTCTGTCCTTTCATGTCCTTGTTTGGTGGTCTTGCTATAGCTGCACTCATTCTAACGCAATCGCATAGGTCCACTTTTCATTCGGACAGTCCCCCTTATACAGTAAAATATGTCAATATTTAGTTACCTTCAATATTTTAATTGAATGTGAGATTTAAATCAACATAGCTCTACATATACAATTGGAGTAATGGAGACAGACCTTGTAACTCTGAGCTACAATCAGATAACTAATGCATCTAAACAATCTTAATAATTCCACATTACACCAATTGCGGATCTTGAGGCTTGGTTCCAATCAACGGTCAAGAGCCCCATTATTTTATATATTGTATCTTTGGCTAATTACAGCTTTAAAATCTTAACTCTCTCTTCTAATCCCAATCAATATGAATCAACTCAAGTATTTCATTATTCCGCACAATCTTTGGTGGATGAAGGACTGGTGTTTTTAAAACAATTCTAATCGACGTTCAAAAAATCCCTTATTTTACCCATTGGATCTTTTGTGAATCCCCGACAAAATTTCTTAACTCGATTCCAGTCATGATGCAAGAATTATTTCAATAAGTCATTTCAGTTCAATAGGTCTTGAATGAATTCCGGACCTGAATTCTTAAACTTGATGAAAACGTCGATGTAATAGAGGGACCGCGTTACTGCTGAATTTCTATAAAGACACTACACTTAACATCTTTGAATTTTTCAAATTTCGAATCTCAGAGGCTAAAATTTGAGAGATACTTTCGATTTTTCTAACAAAAGGAACGAAAGAAAAGCGTTGAAAAAAAAACAATTATAAACTTATCAATCAAACGTTTTGTTAGTAAAATAATTATATAAATAAAAAGAACAGTAAGATACATTTATACCGAATGCCTGAATTAACGGCAGAGTTGTTGCGACAAACTCTGAAATGTACGATATTTTCAGTTATATTGTGTTCCAAAAATATTGAGCTTTTTTTTAAAATCCTACTAATACCATGCAGCTGATTTCATTATAGTTTTATAACTATAAATAAACCTTAAAAGCTCTGTGGTAACTTCCAGCTTCAAAAAATTATCAACAAAAATCACCCAAACAGATACTGACTTCCAAATTTATCAAATGTCTTCTTCCAACGCGATGGTATATTTCATGTTTTTTTTAAATTAATAAAAATGATTTATAAGTAGGCAGATATGTTTCATTTTTATAAAAATTCCGAAACTATTTTACTGTGACATTTTTTTTTACAGCAAAGTTACAAAAAATCAAAAATAAGGCTTTCCACTTATTAATATTATTAATCTTACGTTCTGTGTGTTCAAGAGTTCAAATAAATCAAAATACAATTTCTTTCAAACTGCTTAATATCACAGACTTTTCTTTAGGAAAGAGTTATTGAATCTGGCTACATTAAAGTTAGCTACCATTAATCTCACTTTCTTAATAATTAAAATCAGCTCTGAGTCTATACGCAACTGCGATCATTTTCTAATGCACGAAAGAAAGTAAAGCATAATTTAAATTCAAATCACTTGGACAGATAATTTTGTAATACACGAAGAGAATAACGGAAATAAATTTTATTTGATTGTCCAGACCTTTCATTTCAAGAATTATAATTATTACAAATTTAGGTTTCAATGAATGGTGATGTGTAACCACACACACACACACACACACACACACACACACACACACACACACACACACACACACACACACACACACACACACACCACACACACACACACACACACACACACACACATCTCTTCTCTTTTACATTCATTCATATATATCCGAGGAATAGTACTGTTTGCGTTGACTAGAGTAGAGAGTCACGGTAAAAATATGAATGAAAAGACACTGCAGTGAGCTTTCTTTCTGAAAATAAAACGCAATTTTATTACCGTGTACATTTTTCTTTTTTTTCTCGATAATTTTATGCTTTCACGTCTTCAACCTTAATATCATTCTTATTGCCTATTTTTAATAATGAGAATGATATTAAGTGATAACAATAACTTACCTCTTTTTATAGGTTTTTGGCAAGCAATGCGTGTGTGGTTGATGATGTATCACCTATGGTAATCTTATCACCGTTTAGAGGGCATAGTGATTTGAACTGTTCTTCTTTTGGTGGGAGACCACACTCTGTACTTCTTAACGAAGCTCTACAAGGAATTCTTTTTTTGACTCAGCCATAAAGGCTACTCATAGAGAAGCAAACCTTTTTTCTATTGATGGATTTTCTGAGAGATTCACAGATAATGTTGATTTTTTATCCATTACTTCAATTAATGTACCTCTACAGTAGGCTTGAATAACGTTGGAGAACATTTCTCGTTGACATCATAGGCAGTCTCTTGTTAAGATGGTTGATCCGGATATTATACGTATGCACCGTAACCGTTCGCGTCACGAACGGTGATTTATTGAGAATGTCTCAGGGGCATGGAGTGCACAAATCAAACAGTAGTGTTCGGCTGTGATGGCATCTAGTATTAACTCTTGGAACACTAATTAGGCTATAAGCGAGATTTTTATTTGAACCACTAACCTGCAGGTCCACATCCACGCCGTGTACACGTTAGATGACAAAAAAGAGCACATCCTAAGCACTGTAAAAGTTCAAATATGCATACGAGTTATATATATACACATGCGACATAATTGTAGGAAGAATAACACTCAAAATACATAAAAACATAATTCTTAAGAAAAATTAGATGGGGCAAATTATAAATATTATATTAAATCAGAACTAAGAATGAAAGTGCGGCCCAAAAGCTTTTAAAATGCGGCCCAAATGAAAATTATGAAAATATTTCAATTTACACATTTTTATTAAAAAAATAAATGTATGCACAAAATATACTGCATTAATTTACGATTTAATTGAAGAGAGTTTGAAAAAAGATTTCAAGATTTTTGAAAAAACGAAGTGTATTTTAATGTATTTTCTACAACGTTTTCTCTAGAAATAAATAAATTACCTTCAAATCTTCAAATGGAATGCATTGAATTGCAAGGTGACATTCAACTGAAAGAAAAATTTGAAAGTGTTTCTATACTGGAGCTTTATAAAGATTACCACGCCGCAATAAATATCCTCATTTTCACACTCATGCTTTATGAATGTCTTCAGCTTTTGGCATTACTTGTATGTGTGAACAGTTATTTTCCAAGAATGAAGCATACAAAAAACAAAAATAAGACAAAGATCACTGACAAACATCTTGAAAATGTATTTAGAATTGCAACTTCGTCTATTGAACCCGATATCGATTTGCTTGTTCAACACAAACTCACAAATTCATTCATGTCATTAACTTGATTTTTTTTCGATCTTTGTGAAATTAGAAATCTAAATGAAACGAAGCTTTTACAAATTTAAAATAAATGTGTACCTATTCATGTCTAATTCAAATTTTAAAAAGTTATAACAAAAATAAGTTAATTTATTTTAATAAAACTACATACAGTTAGATAGTTTTTATTTGAATTTGTTAAAAAAATATTGATGTGCGGCCCAGAAAAAAAAAATTATTTTTGCAATGCGGCCACCAAGCGGTCATAGTTTAGACTCCCATGGTCTACACGCTAAGTTGTTGCTTATGTTCACCAAGATGGGCGATAACATTACAATATGGTTACCTTGATATTTTTATCATCTGGCACTGTGGTTGCCATGGGCATAACGCATATTACAGTAAATTTTTTTGTTTTTCCCCGTTTTACCCTATTAATTTCAGACGAATATAATTCGATTCATTTATAAAGTTAACCATTTTTAATTGCATTTGTTCTTAAAGCCATCTGCTCCAATCTTCTGTTGTATTTTGTGCTGTTTTCGAAAATGGATATTTCAAATATCATGATTGAATACCAGGATATATTTTTCTTAAAAAAATGAGTGCTGTGCTTTTAATTATTGCTATAAATAGTACATTTTGTTTTTATTTTACTTTTTAAAAATGCTTTTTGAACGTTCCTTGTTGCATGCAATTCACTGAAGGAACTTGCAGTTTTTTGGAATATTGCAAGTTTTCGGCACTTTTTACTTGATATTCATTATTAACTTTAATATATATTTCGTGATTATTTTATTAATATAATATAAAAATACAATTATTATTATATAATATTTTTTTATTTATAACTATTATTTTTTATAAATATTGTTACATATTACGTTATTTATATTTATAATTATTATATTATATGAGTATTCTTACATAGAATTTTTAATAATATCATTCGAATGTATCAATGTATTTCAAGACAATTCTTTACAATTATTTTCCTGATAGTTTGTTACCACTACGCCACCGTCTTGGATTCTGTTTCAACGACAAGCGCTAGCTTACGCGTCCATGATATCAAACTAGTTCCTTATGAATAAGAACTCAACAATAAAAATAGAAATAAAGAAATAATACTGAGTTACCTAAGTTTTCATCACAACCCAATAATAAGCGTTACTGTTTGCGACCTCCTCGACTGCAGTCGCTATCATCGCTATAGATATCTCCAACCGTCAAACTCTTGAATCGAGACTTCTGCCGGTAATGCTGTTTTGAAACAACAACTATGTAAAAAAGAAAAACATCTTGTGTGATGGCACCTTTTTTTAATCAAAAATATGTTATAAATAATTGAACTACTGAACATTGAACTATCGAAAAAGGGACACCCGGTAACTACTGCACTATTGCTTCTGTGACTGTTGCTTGTTTTAAGAAGTGTGTTTAAAAAAACATGATTTATTTGATACATTGGCACCAAAGCTTGCAATTTGAACTAGAATACCCATGACCGTATACATGATTATAAACCAGTGTCTTAGAAATCGTGTTACAGAAATAAATTTTTCAAAAAAGAGAGACATTTTTAACAGATAGAGTGTGTGAACTTTGTTGTTGTTGTTTATGCCGTCTGATCCACAGGAACATCAGATCAAGGCCCATCAAATTCATCGTGGAAAGGGGCTAATTGTACGCCTGTGGTTATCCGTAGCTTTGAGCACCATACAGGTAACAGTACGATTTGGCTCAGCCCCCCCCCTCCGAATTTTGAGCGAGATCGCCCTAGGGTGGTCAGAGGCCTCCCACCTCTCTTCTTCTTACACCAACCTCACAAGAGGACATGCAGCTCAACAGCTATTTAGAGTACCTCCATGCAGCAAAGCAACTATACATTTACAAACATCCATGCTATATCCGGGATGCCAACCCAGGCCTATGGCACCGCAGTCAGCTTCACTAATCACTATTCCGGATGGGCGGTACAAAAACATGTACTTTAAATGCGTGTACAAAAGATTTGGGAGAATAAAAGAATTATAAAAACGGTTGCATTAGATACTCTATCAAAGATTTATAACTCATGCTTCAAAATGATTAATTTAAATTAAAATCAATCATCCTCTTAGCTGTTTTTTTGAATATTCTGTTAATTATTATATTATTCACCATCAATATGTGATATTAAACCCACATTTTAGATTTTTTCAGACTTTTTTGTTAATTCCTGAATTAAGAATTTTCATAATTGAAATAAAGTACGCTTGCCGCTGGTGTGGGAGGATTCGAGAAAGAAGCAGATATTACCTTAGAATAACTAATTTTATTCATCCTTTAAAGCTTTGCCAAATGCACTTTTATAACTAAGCTTTGGAAGCAATAAGAAATCCTAACCCGAATTTAACTAAATTGTGGAAGGTATAGAAGAATTCTTACTTAAATCTCTTTGTACGATCCGGCTCGCAGCCTGATAGTTCGTTCAGCTCCATGGTTGAAATCTTTCACTATTCGCTGGTGTATTCTTCTACTATTAATCTTAAGGTGAGAGACTACCAGTCGCTGTCTACTAACTCTTGAAAATCAGCTAACGATCAACGCTTAACTTTTACCCTGCCTACTCAACGACTCGCACTTAAATAGAAGTTGCATTTGCATTAATCAAGTCATATCTACGGAAAGCAGTTTTTAAATTAGTATCACAATTGAAAAATATTTCTACAAGAGGATTAGGAGAAATCTCTATTAGAATCCGTTACACACTGCTACATAATTCTGAGAAACCTATCTTTAACAATTTTTCTTTATTTAGATTCCAAATTGTTTACTTAAAAGAAAATAAAAAATACATAAAAGTCATTTTTGTTGTTCCCAATTCAGTGCAGAATATTCTTCTTTAAAATAAGATACTTATGTATGCAAAAGAAGTTTTATTCACGGAATTATGAGCATACTTTTCAATATGTTTGTGAGAGAAATATCTATTTTATAAGCAACTTTTCTGTTGTTTTATCTTGCTTTTAAATTCATTTTTATGTATAAAAATCAAACACCCTTTTTTTATTTGGAATACACTGAAATGGTTTCATAAATTTCTCCCAAGTAAAAAATAAACTGCATAATATTATTTGTTAAATAATCATAGATATAATACAAATTTATTAATCTTCAGTTCCACACATTATGAAAATTATGTAAAATATTATAAATATTTGAGTTTATTTGGTATAAATGAGTAGTGTGATAGGATTGTGCTTCTCAATTAATCATTACAGAACTTTCATTGAGTGAATTTAGTTATTAACGCTTTCATATGCAAACATATCCCACATTTTCAAAAGGGGAAGTGTTCAAAAGAACTTTGTGGAGTAATTTGTTACAAATGCCATAATATGAATTTTCAGTAATGATTTGGGGCGTGTTCTAAGACATTATTGAAAAACTGAGATAATAGTAATACCAATTTATTGATGAAAGTAAAAAAAAAAAAATAGTTTAAAAATTTGTTATAATAAAAAAAAAGAGTATAAAACTTAAATTTTAAAAAAATGAAGGAAATTTAAAAGAATTTTGCTTCATAAATTTGAAATTTCAAATATTTTATTATCTTTTCAAATTTTACAAAATTATGAGATATAATTCCAAGATATAATTTGGAAACATTGCATTCATTATTTTACTGTTATATATTTAAACATTCATTTTCTATTATTACCTTAAGGAATTTTATTTTTCTTAAAAATTTAGAGCTATATATAGAATATAGTACGCCTTTTTTTTATAGTATGACTTAAAATGAATCAAAGTCAACGGAAATACGTACGGCTCATACAAACATTTCTCTGTTTTCCTATTTTTGAGGAAACGGTAATTTCCCGTCTGTTTTTATTTTTAGCAATTAGTCCTTTTTTCCTGAAATTACTACATTGTTGCATGGAGCTGTGGCGCTTAATATCGATGCACGTCTGGTATGGTTTTGTGGCTTCGCTTTCGTAACTTACTTATTATTCATAACATGTTATTGAACACTTCTAGAAAGGCTATATGCCAGACATATTCACGGTAAGAAAATAAGAAAAAAAATTTTAGTTTCTTAAAATTACTTGTGTACATGATTTATTTAAAAAAAATTAAACAGTTTCAAAGTTTTATGCAACTTAACATCTACATAAGATGACTCAAAAATTGAAAAGATTCTTTCTTTTTAAATAAAAAAATTAATAAAATGATTACAACTCTCATTGATTTACTGCTTTTTAAAGTCGTATTTCGAAGTCATACGATGACTATTGGTGATGAACTTAATAATTTTGAATCATGATCAAGTGACGAAGATGACATCTGAACTGGCAAAAACACTCGTAAAACTTCTACATCATGCGAAAGTGAAATCTTTGGACCGAGGTAGATGTAATGTACCTCAACCCCTATACACGGTGGATTTTCAATGACCTCAGAGCTTGAAAAAACAGGAATGGATCGAGACAGCTCTATATGCACTCAGGTAGTTTTCTGTAATGCAATGCAAGCGCCATCTGTTGTCCAAAATATTATTTATTTTTGTGAATATATCTCATGATTGTTTTTCAAACCTAAGTTTAATCTGCAATAAATTTAGTTAATGAAAAATTATTTATTGTATTATGAAATAAATATGACTGAAAAAGTCAAAATATATTGGATTTTGTAACTTTCATTAAAATATCTACACTTTTGCTTTGCGTGAAGAAAAATTAAGTCATAAAATATTAGAAAAATAACCTAAATTTTTATATAACATGTAAATTAATTCAACTAGATTTAAATTCTATTCTTTTTTCAAAAGAATTAAGTAATATGTCAACTTATCAAGTAGTTTTTTAAAAGTACCTTCTAAGAATAACTTTCTTAATATATATATATATATATATAATCTAATGTATATATATTTTATTAATATAATATTAATACAACATTTAAGCTATTTTTTCAACACACACACTACAATATATTGAAATCAAATATAATCACCAGGATATCATATTTTAATTGCATATTTATGCCAATAGTTAAATGATTAAGCTGAGTAATCTTCTAACAAATGCTATCAATATTTTGCAAAATTATATGTCGAATTTAAAAAAAATTATTTTCTGTCATGTTTAATTAAAATAGTATTTTAATGCAGAAATACATTGGAAAATAACATATTAAAAAATTACGGGCATTATAAGTTTTTGTTTTATGCAAAATGAGCAGATTAAGTCTCTGTTATGTACATTCATTTCAGTCTCCATTTAAGAAAACAATAAGTATAAAAAAGTTGATTACAGAAAATTAAAAAACAAATTAACTAATTAAAACAACAAGAAAGATAATAAAACAATTAATAAAGCAAAAAAAAAATAACAAGAAATGAAAAGTAAAAATTATCCAAAATGTAAATAAAATGCAATAAGAACTTCAGCAAAAATCATTCGACTAATACAGTATTACAAAAATAGTATGACTATTCAATTATTTTAGTTTCCATATTCATAACAGATAGCGCTAGCATTGTATTAAAAAAACTATCCGGGTGCATATAGCGCTGTCTCGATCCACTCCTGAAAAAACAACGGCAATCTAATTACTACAAGGGATGATGAAATGAAAAGGTACGAAACGACAATAAAATGAAACAGTTAAATATTTGCATATTCCGCCAAGGGAGAATGTAGCGAGACATCTCGGGATGCCATTGGAGACTCTGACTGGGATCGGATCATGCGCGGGTGCCCGCATGCGCAGGAGAGAGCAAAGGCTCTTATAAAAAGAGGCGTCCAAATGATGCGAGCACAGAATTACTCGAGCACAGAAAAAGCATTAACTCCGATGTGTACTGTGAGACACTCCGACGCCTACGCAGGTCCATCAAGAACAAAAGACCGGGGCTGCTCACGGAGGGTGTGGTTCTGCTCCATGATAACGCGCGTCCACACGTCTCCAGAGTCACACAAATGGAACTGGACAAGTTCCAATGGGAGACGTTGGACCATCCGTCCTACAGTCCGGACATGTCACCCTGCGATTTCCATGTGTTTGGTCCACTGAAGAAACACCTGAAAGGAAAGCGCTTCAACTCGGACGACGTTCTCAAGGACACTGTGAAGGACTGGGTCTCGTCACAGCCACAGGAATTCTGGGAACAAGGAATCCTGCGGCTTGTTCATCAGTGGGATCGTTGTGCTCAGGCCTATGGTGTATATTTTGAATATAAAGTCTATATTTGTACCCACCGTGGCGTTTCGTTCCTTTTCATTTGATCACCCCTTGTACTAAAAACACCACATTGCATTTAACACAATATATATATATATATATGTGGGATTTCCACATAGACGGCACTATAGAGGGCACTGGCGACGCGAGCCACCAGCGAGCGACTGACTAGAGGGAGTTTAGCGAGCGAGCGGTCTCGACGAGTAGGTCAGAGCCAACGCTGCTAAGAAAAAAGGAAAGCAACCGGGATCTAACTGGCCGTGTAGGGACCAAGTGACCCGATGCTGGAAGGATAGTCACGTGAAGGTGACACATCCATCGCCTGAATTCAATAAGTTAACAGGAACTGTATAAGTGTGAAAAGACTGAGAAACTATTGTTGAATACAAGAAGTGATCGAAACGCTGTCAATAATATATCTGTATAGTAGAGTGTAGTACTGTAATTGTCCACATTAAACGTTAGTATTAGTTAAAAACAGTGTAGTTCATTGTGAATACCCCTAGAACTCCGTGTCATAACCCCACATAAAATGGGTGCTTGGCCGGATGTGGACTATCAGGACTATTGATATCGCGATGTGGACTGTCAGGACATTAAATTAATAGTGCGCTGTGAAAAAAAAACTGTTCAGGACTTTCGCAGACCGAACGGAACATTCGAACTCTGACTGTGCTTTTGAACGGATAAACTCAAGTGATCCTTTTCCTGATTGATACAGCTGAACAACAAAAAAAAAAAGGTAAGATACCTTTTTATACTCTTCTATTGTGATTAAAATGTCGTATCATAAATGTACAAGAAAAGAGGACTTGATAAATGTGCTCAATGAAATTGGGGAGCAAGTTTCCTCTAAAGAAACAATTTTCGAGCTAAAAACTAAATTGGAAAATTCAAAACTGTTTAAAGATGACCCTGAATTTGTAATGAATATGATAAATTTGTCCATTGAGGATAGACAATCAAAAGCCGAACAGCAGCACCAAATAACTAACTCACAGCTAGAGCTAGAAAAAATTAAACTGCAACAGATGGACAGAGAAATTGAACTTCAAAAGGCAAAAGCTGAAGGGAATGTAACCCAGAAAAGTTTACAGGGGGAAACTAATTATTTAGAAAATTTAATTAGAAGTATAAAACATTAACGATACAAATCCCAAAAAAACCTGAAAATTTTGGTCTTTTTTTTCAATCGATAGAACGAGCATTCAAAATTAAAAATGTTCCAGATGACTTAAAATCAGAAATCCTGATTAATATTCTTGGTGAGAGGGCACATAACATTTTACTATACGTAAAAGATGACGAAATCAAAAATTATGAGTTAGTCAAATCATTAGTTTTAAGAGAATTCCAACCCACTGCTCAGGAATGCTTACTTAATTTTAGAAAAGCCAAAAAGCAAACAGATGAAACTCATGTACAATTCGCTACTCGTTTAAGTGCTATGTTTCAATATTACCTAAAAATTAGGAACGTTAATGATTTTAAATCCCTATTTGACTTAATGGTCAGTGATAAAATCTTAGACACTTTAGATCTAGAAACTGCTTCACATATTAAAATTTTGCAGGCGGATTCATGGCTTGTGCCAGATGAGCTAGGAAAAGCTTGCGATATATTTTTTATTTCGAAAAACAGATCACTGCATGAATCGCGAAACCATAACAATGTTAAGAGTAAAAACGATAATGATGCTTACATTAAAAACCGCGCGAACATAGTAAATACTAATTGTTTCCAGAGACAGTTCCCAAAACATAACCAAAGTGTAAAACAAGAAAAAATAATCTCGTGTTATGTGTGTGGAGGTCCGCATTTTGCTAGAAATTGTGCGAAGAAAACGGCGAAGTCAGAAAATAAAGATAAAAGTGTAGGGCATACCATAAACCAAATTAAAACTATTTCTAATCAAAATGACTTTTTGTTTAATGAATTACAGTATGTAGACGTAATTGTTGATGATATCCCATTAATTGCCACTCTGGATAGTGGAGCCAACTCAGTTATCATAAATAAAAAGTACGTTTCAGCGAAAAAAAGAGTGCATTCTCAAATCACCCTAACCAGTTGTTTTGGCGAACGGAGGATTGCAAACGTTTCAGAATTTACAATCTCATTGAAAGGGGGGGGGGGGACACAAACCATCCCCGCGGCAGTGTGCGAGATCGAGGCAGAAATATTATTACCCTTAAGAGTTTATGAGTTCTTGAAAAGTGGATCAGAGGAAGCAAGGTCAAATGTTAGAATATGCAATCCGGTATGTTTAAAGGATGGAATAGTGGGGGAACAGCAGATTGATGAGTCAGGATGTTTAGTTAATTCTGAGAGGATTATGGATAAGTCTAATTTGTTTTTGCTAAAGGTATCTGAGGCATACGAGGAATGTTCATATGATTTATCGCATATCTCGAATAGTAGATTAAGGAGTCAAGTACATACACTAATAAAACATTACAAACCAAATAAAACGAAATCTACTGCTTTGAAAATAATTTTGTCAGATGAAAAACCCATTTGTCAAAGGTCACGTAGGCTATCTTTACTTGAAAAGCGCGAGGTTGAAAAACAAATAGAGCTGTGGTTAACACAGGGAATAATTAAAGAAAGTTGTTCAGATTTTTCGTCTCCTATTGTGGTGTGTAAGAAGAAAGATGGAACGATGCGTTTGTGTATCGATTATAGAAAGCTAAATAAAAAAATAATCAGGGACAGATATCCACTTCCTGTAATTGAAGAGGTATTAGATAAATTAGGGAACGGTAGAGTATTTTCGACGCTAGATTTAAAGAATGCATTTTTTCATGTAGATGTTGATGAAACAAGCAGAAAATACACCGCGTTTGTAACGGAAACAGGTCAATACGAATTTTTGAAAGTGCCATTCGGTTTATCTATTAGCAGTAACTATTTCCAAAGATACATTAATTACGTGTTTAGAGACTTATTAAGAGACGGTACTTTAATTATTTATTTAGATGATATAATAATTCCGGCAATAGATGAAAAAGAAGCTTATGAAAAATTAACTCGTGTGTTAGAAATCGCTTCCAAATACGGCCTTGAATTAAATCTAAAAAAATGTCAGTTCTTGCAAAGGAAAATTAATTTTTTAGGGCATATAATTCAGAACGGTACAATTCAACCTTCATCGGAAAAGACAGTAGCAGTCTGTAACTTTCCAGAACCTAAAAATGCGAAAGATGTTCAAAGTTTTCTTGGATTGACAGGGTATTTCAGAAAATATATTCCTTCATACGCTATAATAGCCAGACCCCTTAGTGATTTATTGCGAGGAACAAAACCTTTTGAATTTAATCATGAACAAAAAATAGCTTTTCAAAATCTAAAGAACGCGTTATCAAAGGAACCTGTATTACATCTTTTCAAGGAAGGCGCGAAGTTAGAGCTGCATACAGATGCATGTAAACTCGGTTTAGGTGCTGTGCTTTTACAACAAAGTGAAGATGGAAATTTCTATCCAATCCATTATATGAGCAAAAAGACTTCCATTCAAGAAGAGAAATTGTGCAGTTATGAACTAGAAGTACTGGCGGTTGTCGAGGCTCTGAAAAAATTTCGAAACTATCTCCTGGGAAGAAAATTCCTAATTCGAACGGATTGTGCAGCATTTGCAAAAACTCTAGACAAGAAAGAGTTGACACCAAAGATTGCTAGATGGTCGATTTTTCTACAAGAATTTGATTACGAGGTAGTCCATCGTCCTGCAAAACAAATGCAACACGTGGATGCTTTGAGCAGACATCCCATTATGCTAGTGACTAGTGATGAATTGACGCACAAGATTGGGAACTCTCAGGAAACTGATGAGTATATTACAACCATTAAGCAGCGGTTGCAAGAAGGCAAAACTACTGAATTCACCATAAAGAATAATATTTTATTTAAACTTAGTGAAGATCAAGAACTGTTAGTTGTGCCAGAAATGATGCAAGTAGATGTGGTGAAGAAAGCTCATTCGTTTGGACATTTTGCTGTGGCAAAGACAGAAGACTTGGTGAAAAGAGACTATTATTTTCCGAATATGAGAAAGTGTATAGAAAACGTACTAAAAAACTGTGTAGAATGCATATTGGTCAATAAGAAGAGAGGAAAAGGAGAAGGGTTTTTACACCCTAATCCAAAAGAAGATCTGCCGTTGTCAACATATCACGTAGACTTCATTGGACCATTGCCAACGACCAACAAAAATTATAATCACATATTCACTGTGATTGACGCATTCACTAAATTTACTTGGTTATACCCAACCAAAAGTACAACAGCTCAAGAAGCCATTGAAAGACTAAAGTTGCAACAAAAAACTTTTGGGAATCCTTCACGTATAATTAATGACAAAGGAGGAGCATTTAGATCGAAGGAATTCGAAGACTACTGTGCTGAGGAAAAGATTAGTAATATTCAAATAACGACGGGAGTACCAAGGGGGAACGGACAAGTTGAAAGAATCCATGGAGTGCTGATTCCAGTGTTGACGAAGATGTCCATTCAAGACCCGACTAAGTGGTTCAAGCATGTCGATTCACTACAACGTGTATTGAACAGTGCACCTTCACGCAGTACAAAATATTCGCCATTTGAATTACTAATAGGAATCAAGATGAAGAATCCTGAAGACGTCATGATAAGAAATTTGCTTGAAGAAGAGAGTCAAAATCAACTATGTCAGCATCGTGTAAACCTTAGAAGAGAAGCAAAGCAAAACATTTTGAAGATACAAGAGGAAAACAGGAGAACTTACAACCGAAAGCGGAAAAAAGCTCACCAGTATAAGCAAGGAGAGTTGGTAGCAATCATGAGGACTCAGTTTGGAAACAAATTGAAACTGCGACCAAAGTATTTTGGACCATACCAAGTGACTAGAGTAAAACTCCATGACCGATATGATGTTGCTAAAATTGGAGACCATGAGGGGCCAAATGTAACGTCCGCATCAGCAGACCAGATGAAGCCTTGGTCTAAGCATTAATGAAGAAGAAGAACGAACTTGTATAAGATATTTGTGTAACTGTATACTAATCTATGTTCTTTTTTTTTTTTTTTTTAGTTTGTATATTTCAGATCCTTAGTGCGTGAGCAGTGAGGACACTGCCTGTAGGATGCCCGAGAAGTTGTGGGATTTCCACATAGACGGCACTATAGAGGGCGCTGGCGACGCGAGCGACTGACTAGAGGGAGTTTAGCGAGCGAGCGGTCTCGACGAGGAGGTCAGAGCCAACGCTGCTAAGAAAAAAGGAAAGCAACCGGGATCTAACTGGCCGTGTAGGGACCAAGTGGCTAGTAGTACTGTAATTGTGTAGTACTGTAATTGTCCACATTAAACATTAGTATTAGTTAAAAACAGTGTAATCAATGTGAATACCCCTAGAACTCCGTGTCATAACCCCACATATATATATATTTAATATGGAAATTAACGAGGGTCATTCCGAACTTTAATCCCATTTCACAATCATTTCATATGCAACTAAGAAAGTAATTATAAACTAAATAAAAAAATATAATTTATTTTTACCTTTCATTTTTGTGAATTATCGAAATAAATATTAATAAAAGATAAGATCGAAACTGAACCAAAAAACAATAGTGTTTAAATCCAGACATAAGATGAATCCTCAGAAAGCTCTATTACATTGGTATTCAAAATTAAAAGAATTTGTAGATTTTATTGATTATCTCTAGAGTTACTGGTTAGATTTTAGAAAATTTTAGTGTGTGTATAAGGCTAATATAAAAAGCGAAAAAAAAAACATTCAACAGTTAAAATACACACGCGTGACCGTGTGTAACACTCATCGAAGTCTTAAAATATGAAACAGCCGTGACAGAATATAACAAAAAAATTGATTAATAGGTGTTGTCGTGAATCAAATCCTCCCCTCAGACTACCATCTCCTCGTCTATCATTAAATATTTCTGGACGTGTAGGCGGACTTAAAGGATCATGAGACATAATTGCAAATCACTATATTTATTGATTCTTATTAATCATAGAAGGATATATATAAACACACAATTCAAATTTAAGAGAAACAAAATAAAGTGGAGTACGAAAAGGGGAATTACTACTAGCGGAATAACAACCGAATCTATGAAAGCTTAAACACGCACAATTACAGCTAAGCCACGTACGAGTATTCACAATATTTTAAATCACTGACCTTATTTTTTATCATCGGCTGTTCCGTCGTTATGATATCTGCCCTTGTTGACTGGATAGGAGAATGGAGAAGGATCCTCACACTGTAACACGGAATTTTTACCAGCTTCGATCAACTTCTCCTAGCGTAGCTCCGCACGTAACTGCTATCTACGAATGTCAACAACTGCGTGTTGACCTACCGACCTTCAATTCATTTAAATTCACTCTTCTATCTCTTCACTTTACTTAACCACCTTAACTCGCGAAACCCGAACTTA
>BMAO01008664.1:0-23160 GCA_019973975.1 Trichonephila clavata
CATTTGGAAAGATTTTTCAAAAACACGAAAATGAACAACCCGGCCAATTATTATCATCTATCATTATTCATTATTTCAAAGTCAGATGAAAAAAATTTACTGTTTTGAAAAGTTACTTTTCTTATTTGTCATTTTAAGCAATCTATTACAATTTTTTTTTGAAAAAGAAAGATTGCTACAACACCTACACAAAAGATAGAGGGGGAAAAAGAATTTGAAAACCAAAATTTTTATTACGTAAAATTTTATTACACATGCTTCATTATATCTTAACAATTTTAATGTTACTAAATAATACGTTACTTAAATTATACAATCACAACGCGCGCGCGCATCTTAATTACAGTAGATAGTAAGGAAGATTAATTACCCCCAAAAGTGTAAGTTAATTACAGCACCATTTATTCTAATTTTTTTTTTTTCTTTAATTTTTTTTCTAAGTCTGTGGTTCATTTATAGATTTTATTGGAATCTTTTGAAATCTTTTATAGAGACGATTTTGTTGGAATCTATTTCTTGTTTAGAAAAAAAATATAATTATTATTAAGGTCATCAATTTTTTTAAATATTTTGTTACTAATTAATTTTCAGAAATAAATATTTACAATTTGTATAATTACCTAATGTATTCGAAATATTTTTTTTATAAAACATCTAATTTATATACTAAAAAATTATATTTATAATTCGAATATTTGATTTTTTGTGGAATGCAATGTTTCAGACGTATAACTAAATTCCTTGAATCTAGAGCGAGTGTTTTTGTTCTGTCTTTTGAAATTTAAATTTTAAAAAAAAGTATAACAATTTCAACCAGGATATTTTCTCAACCTTCAAGTGTTACTAATATCCAGAATTTAGCAAGATATTATCATCATGAAGTAAAGGTATAAGAGTTAGCACACAAAATTCTGTCATTTTTTTCTTGACTTTTAAAGTCTAGTTTCTAATTATCCTTTATCTACTTTTATTTATTCTTTTCATGTAATTCCATCATGACACACAAACTAAAAGTATTAAAAATGATAAGAATAATTCCTTTCTCAAATAATGCTTTAAAACTAATACTAAAAATTTAAGGGTATTTTTATAGATTTGACAAATAATTATAATATTAATAATTTTTAAGATATTAAAATCTTATTAAAAATTTTAGTTACACGTATTAAAGAACATAAGTATTCTAAAATTAACCAATGGAAAAAGAAACTAACTAAAGAAAAAACTTACCTTCCCCATCCCAAAAGGGGCATGGCAGCCCAAAAGAAAGCGTATCCCCAAATGACGGAGAGCATCTGACAGTATCTCTTATACGTTAACTTTCCCCTAGAAAATAAAAGAAAAATATTCGATATCATTTTTATTTTCGTTGAAAGTTCTTTAACAGAAAGAATTTTCTTAATTTAATAAAAATAATTTTATTGGAACTTATATGGATATTTTTATTCTTTTATTCTCTTAGAATATTGCTTTAGATATTGCTCTAAATATCAAAAAAGCAATAACTGAAAATCACTGCAGGAAATTTTTCTTTTTTAATTACTTCGCTTTAAGCAGTGACTGGTAAGTGCAATTTGCATTTAATGTCGTTTCATTCTTTCGCTGTTATTTGGGAAGAAGGAATATGAGAGAGAGAGAGAGAGAGAGAGAGAGATATTAAATTTAATGGTAATCTTCATCTTGATATTCAACTATGCAATTCTCTTTGTGCCTTTTTCTTCCTTAAATGTCTTCAAATGAATTTCAAAAGAGAATTCGTTTAATTTCTTTTCAATATACAAGTATTATGTGAAGTACGGGGGACTTATCTCAGCGTTTGATAGCATTTAATGGAATATATTTAGAAATAGCCGTTTTGTTTCTTAAGCCTAAAATATTCAAAACTGATTTCTGCATTAAAATGCATTAAAATAATAAAATATTTGTAAAATTAAGCTAGGATTCTCATTATATATATAAAACCTGTATAAAGCATAGTTAATTGAGCAATTGCTACGTTCGAAACAATAGACATTAATAAACGTACAATATTGGTCTCTGTCTTCATTTGCTTGTACACGACATCGGAAATTGTTTTAAAATGAAATAATTAATGCATTTTCACATTTTAGAATATGAATATGTTTAAATAATCAGTCCTAGATCTTTTTTTTTTTCGTTTCCTTATTTTTCGTATGCATAACAGCAACAATAATATTCTTAAAAACTAGTTGTGCAACAATGCCTCAAAATAGTATCAATTCAAAAAGATCTAAAACTGTTTTAAAACGGACATATTAATTAATGATTTTGTACTAGATATTTATTTTCATCAAGATATTTATTTTTCATGTAACTTTAAAACAGCTTTTAACTAAAACAAATACTTGTAAACGGAAAAGCAACTTCAACGAATTTCAGTGCTACAATAATATGCTCGTAAATGTTAAGTTTCAAAGGAACTCATGGCACACGGAAGGAAATATCTACTTATCGAAAAAATAAGAACTAATTGCCAAACAACTCGAGAAATTAACAATTGGGCTATGAGAAATAGATGCATTTTCTTCTGAATCGAAATTCAAACACAATGGTCAATATGTAGTCTTTCCTGAAGCAAATAAAGACATTAGCTCTATCTGTGTTGCTTCTATAATCACGCATCCAAATTTTCAGACGACATGGGAATATTTTTCGCGCTAAGGGATGGATAGATTCAATTATGTCCGAAGAACTCTGAATGTCCAGATATACAAAAAAATTTTGAAGAGAAAACGCTTTGCTATATTATTTAAGCCAGCTATGGATCTATCTCTGAGGTTATTTTCCAGGATGATTCAGCGTCATGCCATCGAATTAAAATAGTAGGTATTCATCAAAAACGTACATCAGGTAAATTACTTATTAAACACACCAAGTATGTTGTTTTTCCTTCAATGATACACTGATTGTGGGAAAAAATAGTTTTACAGGGAAAATACGCTTCCAATCATAAACTTGAATAAGATTTATTTTTCAGTTCTAGAAGACACGTGAGCAGGATTACAAATTGATAACTTAATGGCCCTTGGTGGGAAGTTTTGGGAAAGAATTATGTCGCTAAGGGTCTTTCGACATATTACTAGCATCGATCCTTTTCGAACTTGCCATGAGGTTATATAAAGTTCGATATAGTTCAAAAGAGTGAGCCAATTGAGTTGAGAATCTGCTTGTGCGTTTCTGCGGTAAGACAGATGTGATCTGTCAGAGCTCCTGTTTGTGGATCTATTCTAATCTGTTCATAAATCTGTTTTTATTCAGTTAAGTGGGAGGTCGGCCGTTTTCCGCACACGCAAAATTTGTTACAATATTTTGTTTACTGCACACACACACATTTACTGTCCATTTTCTATATTCATTGATAAAAAGAATGTTTGTAATGCCGCGTCATCTCTACTTTGATATACCTTGATGATTGAGGAGATTTAACTGAGATTGAAAACACGAGAAATCTGTTGTGTCGAAAAGTATTACACAGGAAACTTGGATCACAAAAGTGTAGCTAAGAGAAACAGTTATCCAGTTTAACCCATGAAATACACCATTAACATATCCAAAATTAATTTTCTTAACACCCGATTGTTATGCAGCTGTCATTGAGACAAGAAGTGAAACTATTAACACATTAGTTGCCGTCAGTGTTATTAAAATTCTGTTTCCACTTCCTCCAGATGAATCACTCTATATGTTTGACAAATATCCAGATTGTTAACAATAGAAAATGAAGAAAATATGCAATTTATCCCACAATTTGTGCAAACGGTTTTTTTTTGGTTTTACTCCATGAATACAATATGCATAAATATTTTGATTGCGAATCTGAGTACACATATATTTTTTCCCTTATTGTTCGTGACAGTTAATGATGGTACGTAATATGTAGCATTGTACTGTGTCCATGTTAAAAATTTTGTACACTATGTCATGCAATTTATATATACATATGTAAGGATAGCTAAATTTGATCTAAAACTAAATCGCTGTCCACTTCTAACTTTTATTTTTCCGTTACATCTTCAAGTATTAAATTTATTACCCAGTTCGGGAATGGATTACACATGTCTTTAAAAGATCTCGCCACTCCTACCATTAATTTTTATTACCTAGCATTTCAAATATACCTCTTCAATAAGGAATGCACTTGAACAGACATATGGCTTCTGAAGAAGCCGCGGACTCTTGAGTTTTAACACGTGTCCTTCTCTTCTCTCTCTCTCTCTTACAAACAGATTACAAAATGATCCATGGAATAAAGACAATTAAAAATGTCTTGAAAATTCAGTCGAAAAACACGACATATATATATATATATATAAATGTATAAAAAATGAAAAAATAACAGATTAAACTACACAACTAACAAAGCTAGAAGATAGAAACCAGATTTTAAGACACATAACTATAAAATAAATGGTGGAAATGTATATTATACAAGATTTAAATAAATGTATGTATAGCAAGAACAGAGTTAGATCTTTAAAATGAAGAAACCAATAGAGTCAATGGACTAAAATGGAGACCTGTTATAATTTCTAAATCTGCTGCTGAATTAGGACTAGCAAATTAGGGTTAAGTATACTTTATGGATCCACTTCCCCGTACAGAAGAAATTTTCGACATAATAGAACAAATTGAGCCATATTGAATAGCTAGACCTAAAACACTTGTATTTTGCAACAGACAGAAAATAAAATAAAACTAAATTAAATTATGAAAGGAAAGGTTTCTTACAAAGAGAATGAATATAAAAAATAATTTTGGTATGGAAAAACTTAGCAAAAACTTACATGAAAGAATGCTAACCATAAGAGAAAAAGATTACATGTACCTTTGTCAATCGCACGTGCCAAATGACGTGTTAATATTGGAGTGTTAAACCAGAAACAAAAAAATAGTGGCACCACCTAGATTGTTTTATTGTAATTAAACTAAGCAAACGATATCATATTGAAATTCATAAAAATTAGAAGGAGAAAAAAATAACAAAGAAATATATATTTA
This sequence comes from Trichonephila clavata, assembly GCA_019973975.1. NCBI lineage: Eukaryota > Metazoa > Arthropoda > Arachnida > Araneae > Nephilidae > Trichonephila > Trichonephila clavata. Next base: position 5,020 of record BMAO01008664.1, read on the forward strand.
AAAGTTAAAAATTAAAAAGAAAGATTTAGAAAGAGTTAAGATAACATAAAAATATATTTAAAAAGGAATTTACTTGGAAAGTTGTAATCCAAGCAATTATTGCAGAACAGCTTATAATTTCTTTGTTTAAAATTATTATCAGTAACTAAATCATTGTTTCCTTTATAAAATTTAAGATACTATTTCTAAAAATAGATAGGTGTAGGCTACTACACCAGAATGACATTTTTATAATGGTAAAATCAAAAGAGTCTCTTTAATCAAAAATATTACTAATTAGTAGATTTTTCATAACATTTAACTGAACGTCTAAAAAGTTTGCAGACTCATTATTGTAATTGGTTTTTAATAATTTCAGATATTGCGGATAATAATTCAGACTAGGAACATAATTTACTATACTACTAAAGATAATTTTGTCATCTATGTATCTAAAAAAGTAACAAGATTCGAAACTAATGCTATCATATTCATAAAAGTCAAATAAGTATTGGCCAAACAATTACGTGCAGGCCCATTTTGTGGAATACCTTTAATTTGCTGAAAAAAAGAGTTAGTGTGAAGAATATAATTTTTATTTAGTACTGGTTGAATAATAGAAAGATATTTATCATACTTAATTAGTTTATTCAAAGAATATTTGTTAAGGCTATTTTGAGTATTTTAACCATGTCTCTAATATCTTTGGAGTTAAATAAATCTTCAAAGTCATAGGTATGGATAGAGATCATGTTTTTTATCTTGCATATACTTAATATATTTATGCTATTTTTAACAATAATAAAATTATCAATAATGTCTCATGTGGATTGAATAATTTTTTGTAGCTTCCTACCCGGAAGTGTAATATAATTTTTAAAATTCGTTATAGTTCTAAATTTAATAGGATTTTTTGAAATTTTGGAGTTAGGAAAATATGAGGGAATTTAATATCCGAAATACGTAAATCAAGTTTTTTTTATAAAAAGCAGAAATCGATTCTAAATTTCTCTATTGCTTGAATTAGATTATTTAAAAGTAGAATTATTTTGAAAATGTCTGTTTAGCATATCAGGATACAACCATTTGCCAATAATTGCATAATTATCCGGAACATTATAAACATAAACAATAATGAAATTTTTTTGTAGTTCTACAATCTGATGCTTTATATTTTTGTAAATTAAATCACAATCAGTTTTGTAGATAATATTCAGTAACTCTTTAAAGACATTGCATTTAAATTCATTAAAAGCTACAATAGAAAAACTGTATTTAATACTAATTTTGTAATAAAGTTACAAATATCTTTAGAAATTTTTTTTAATGGCATTATTTAATTAGAGATCATTAATCTATAACTAGTACCTTTGGACATTATCTCCCTGAGAGTATTATCTTCAACAATATTTAAGTTGCCTGTTACAACCTGTTTGTGATGATCTCTTATAAATTCAGGTTAATCTTTCAAATTACAAACAATGGTATTATTAAGCAAATCATTAACAATTTTGTAATTAAATATTGAGCTACCAATTCTTTACTATGCAATTACAATTTTTTATTTTTTTATTTTAAAGCCTTTTTAATGCAAATATTATTGATAGGTAAGCTGTGTACATACTTATTAAATATTTTTGAAAAATTAAAGTTATTATAAGATTTATTTATGAATAAAATGGAAAAATACTCAGTAGTAATATTTTCCAAATCTTTATGTTCAATATTGAATTTATGAATCAGAAAATTAATAATATCCTTAATAATATGTAGGACATGGCAATTTTGAAAATCAATCTTATTGACACACATTTTTACGAAAGTGAATGGTATTCAGACCATAAGAATATATAGTGTTATAATATTTAATGAAGTGTTTCTCCCACCACAGTCTATTTTTAATATGTGTAACTATTCTAAAAATGGAAACGTCAATATTTTCATCTCTCTCTCTCTTTATATACATATATATATATATATATATATATATATATATATATATATATATATATATATATACACTAGCTGACCCAGCACAAACGTTGTTTTGCCATATAAATTATTTCTAGTGAATATTTTGGTAGTCAAATAAAAAATAACTAACTCATTGTAAGTGTGAGGGGATGTGGTACATGACTGGAAGCGGAATGGAGCGCTGTGAACGATGACGGCCTATAAAAGTAACAAAACACCGAGCATTCATTTTTTGAATTCTTTGTACTTTTATTATTTTAACTAATACATTTCAAATTCATCTCTATCACAAATTACGATAATTTAAAAATAGCATCTTAGTGTAATGGAGTGTACAATAATTTTAGTGAGTTCACCTTTAGCCAACACAAACAACCGGATGGTTTACCCATGCGAGAACATGCCACGTATAATTGCCCGTATCAAAAACAAGGTGTGCCCAAATTTTGAGTATTTTTTTTTTAAATCTTAAAGTTTAATAGATGATGTTGATTAGAACCTAGAAAAACCCGTTTATAATCGAGCGCTATTACGACTGAGCCACGAAGTGCACGGTAAATGCAATCTAAAATGCATTTCTTAAAAGAAAATTTATTGAATGATGGATTAATTTAATTATACCTTGGTTGTTAAAATTTACATCCGGGACATGTTTTTCATTTATTAAAATAGTTAACGACTATTTTTTTGAAAATGAATTGCCAAAAAGAAATCCTTTTGATCGCGAAACGGTGGTCTTTATTTCTCATGAACCACAGAGCATTTATTAAATTGTTGAAAGTACAGCATGTGTTTTTAAAATCAAAAATAAAATCTAAGATTTCAAGCAGAAATTTTTTAATTTGCAAAATTTTAAATGTTTATTAAATGTTGAATTGAAATTGCAAACATTTTTTGAAAAAGAGTAAAAAGAAAGTTTTTGTGTACTTAATTTATTAAATCACTGATTTTAAAAGAGCAAAGTATGAGCTTTTTTAGCTCAGACGGTTTACTAGCCATAATTTTAAAAAGTCCATACATAACGATATAAAATTTCGATTAATCTGATGTACAGAAAACACAATACTCCTTTACTTAAAAAAATATTAATTTAAAGCAATGCATTTAAATGTATTGTAAATAAGATTTTTTGAAATAATGATAACGGAATAAAAGCGATTAAGTTTTTTGAAAATATTTTAGATATTTTTGTTTTATAAATGGTTGCAATATATGAATTTTTGAATTAAATATATGTACGAAAAATGGAAAAAAATAGTAAACTTTCCTCTTACATTTCTTTCCCTCGCCAAATTTGGTAATTTTTTTATTTGTTACAGACACGACTTTTTCTGGCGTAACCCATGAGTAGGGTGATTTGGACGGGGTGAAATAAAGAAAAGTCACACATCTGGCGCTAAGCCGATTTTCGACGCCAAGCCTTGGCTCAACGTAAAATCGTGTTTTTTTAATTAAAGTTTTTAATTTTTGAGCTCTTAATTTTTGAGTTAAAGTTTCCAAATTTCACAGATTGATTGCAAACAACGGTAATTTTTAAACAAAAAATGTAATAAAAATACTACATAAATAAATTTTAGCAAAAATTAAAATAGAAAAAAATAATAAAAGCTTTTTTAAATATTAACTTTTTAAGCAATTTTTTCAATGTTCGCATGGATTTCGGATAATATTTTTCTACACATGGAAAAAAGATTTCGTGAGATTATCTTTATAAATGACAAAGTTATTAAATGTTTAATTTAAGTTTTGAGTATTTTTTGAAGAATCGTAAAAAATATTTTCGGTATTTTATTTTTTTAATGACTGATTCTAAAAGAGAAAGGCATGAACTTATTTAGTGTAGAATATAATTTTAATAACACTAAAACAAATTCATACGCAACAATTTAGAAATTATTTTCCTAAAGCATTAATTCTGACTCATTTTTAAAAGAAATACAAATATTATTATATTGTAAAAAAAAGTTATACCGTATTGGGTGAAATAAATGCTATTTTCGATTCTGTAATTATTTTTTGTCTGAGTTTTATAGAAACAATTAGATTGTTATTTTAAAAACGTAGAAAAATTCAGAACTTCGCTCCACTAAAATTGAAATGACGCTCGGCAGAATAAATAACACAGAGGAGGAAAACAATTAAGCGTTTTAAAATTTTCAATTAATATATTTTTAAATAATTGCAATATCGAAATGAAAAACAGTTTACGTTCTATTCTCAGACATACTGAATATATACACAAAATTTCATAAGAATCGGTCAAACCGTTTCGGAGGTGTTTGGCTACAAACACTGTGACACGAGAATTATTTATAAATATGTATGCATGTATGTATTATGTATATACTATATATGTGTGTGTGAAGTATACATGCAATACAGATATATATTAATTCAATTTCCTTTTATCTTAAGCCAATTTAATTTGTAAGGACACTGATCATTAGGAACTCGCTCGTAAGTAATTAACTGTTTTGCTCACCTGACAGGATTTAATTGTAACTGTGTCTCTTAAAAATTAGAATCTTAGCGAATTTGACATAATCTTACACAAGCATATAATTTTGGCTATTCAAATAATAACTAAATTTAAATTAAAACTAATTTGAAGTTTTGAAGTCCATAAACATCCATTTACTATAGTTATTTTAAGTAAAGTCATGTATTTTACCAATTCAGTTTAAACATTGAAGCGATATCCAAAGCCATTAAACAATCGAGATACAACAAACTGATTCATTTCTTCAAACTAAAGTTATAAATTTTATAGAAATATTACTTAAAAACAATTAATATTTTAAAATTCACATCTACTTATTGTAAATATTAAATTATTTTACTGAATTTGTACCATGAATACGGTGCATTACTGTAATACTAAAATGTTAAAGTTTAAAATTCGCCACTTGCATATGGTGTTCCGTCTTTTTTGGTTAACTTTTTCGAGTAGGCATCCTCTAAGCGTGTTGCACTTCCTTTGTGAGGAGATTAAAATGTCTCTCTGCAATCTTAATTCTTTTTGTATCCACAAGTGAGACAAATTTTTGTGCAAAATCACCAACAGTCAGAGCGGTTGTAAAATCTTTAGTCTGCCTTTATATTGCCATCATTAAAAATGATAATTGCCTCATTTGTGGAAATTTCAACAATCTTGCTACCACAATCTAAAGATTTCAGGCGTAACTTCCATACTAATGCGATTATGGATTCATTTTTTTTTAGTTTTACCCCCTATACATTTTTGTAAGAGTTTAGGTTGTGACAGATCACAGAATACAGATTTTATAGCATTCATTGGCAATTTCCAATTCGGTTTAAAAGTTTCCACACTGCCCTCTAATAATTTTTTTTAGTATTTACACTTAGAATTAGGACTTATAGGACAAAAACTGTGCAATGGTTCTTCGTCACTTTAACGTAGATGGAAATATACAGTCCAAATAGCTTTATATTAAAGGTATGTTTTTTTGTCTGGTTGCATTTCCATAGTACGTTGTAATTAAGTAGATCATTCTGTCAATCAATCTTCCCTTCCCAAAATTCGACTTCCCATCAATGAATTTGGATTCCATTCATTTCAGTTTTCGTAAACGAGTCTCCATTCTTTTTTGGACATGAGCAACACATTCAATTTTTGACATTATGATATGTTCTCCATATGGACTGGATGTAGTAATAGATTAGAACATTTTGGAATCACCATCCCCTATGTAAGATATATGTCTCACAGAACGATGACTTAATCAGCGCTGAAATATAGAAACCATTCCCACAGTTTCCATCATTGGAGTTTTTCAAACATTCTTGAACGTGAAAAACTTTCCACTTTTTGTAAACGGGGAACCCTTTTCTTCGTTCCCAAAAATAGAAGAATCCCATCCCTTATAGTAAGAAGACAACAAATCCACACATCAATTATTTTTCCTGTTCTATCCCCTATTACAACACACACACCAACACGAAAGGAACATAACTACAGGGTTTCCACGTTCCATTTACAATTATTAGAATATCGGAAGACTTTGTCAGGGCCATCAGTTCCTAAGCTGCACTTTGCATTGGAGCTTCTGAAAATATTTTACTACGCAATTGCAGTGTTTTTGTAATTTTAATGAGTGTGCCGATTTTTCAGCAACTGATGGAGGAAAGTCCACGATACAACAGAATGTTTTTATTGCTGCTTGACCCTGTCCGATTGTCCTCATTGCTTACACAAACCACTGCTTATTTCCGGAATATTTTTTCTTTTCCCAAATGTTTTTGAATTTCTTAATGAACATAAGTTACTACATTTTACAAACCTTTAACACATTTTTCTGGTTCTGTAATATCTCCTCCACACTTTTTGCAAGAAGCAAAGTTTTTAATGTTTGTAAACATAATATTTGTATCAAACTGTTGATAACCTTCAAAACCATTATCATCATTTTCCATAAAGGATGAATTATTGTTCTACAGTTGGATCTTTTTTCCAGATTCACTGCTGTTTAGAGAATCATGCACACTGTGTACAGCTTTGCACCTCGTGTGCACATTACCAGTAAACCTCCTTTCTTTAGGATGTTTAACTGATGGTCTTGTAACAGAATCAGTGGAATTAATCTTTCAAAATTTTATAAGAAACAAATGTATTTCCTAAAGCTTACTTTAAAACACGATATTCTGAGAAACAAACACAAAGGAGTACAGAATCTCAAATGAATAGTAGATCAAAACAAAATAGATGCTAAATTTAAAAAGATGGTGGGATTTTAGTTAATACTCAGAATATTTGAGGCTTAGATTGAAGCATTTAAATATAATTAGAATGAAAATATTAGGAACAGAAAAATGCAGCTGCGACATGACAGCTGTCACCAAACATCTAAATTGTAAACAATATTTAAATCACATTAAATCACACGCAATAAGAAATGCACCCTCTCCCTCTTTTTTTAACATTTTGGCCAAAAAATTGACCATTTAAGGGGTTAATTTTGAAAACTTACAAATAGTTTTTTCTGGTAATCAAAAGAATTTGTGTTTAATATAAGTTTGTAACAATCCTCCCTGTCTGCCTTGAGACCCAGGTAAGGTGAGGGATGAAGAGAATGATGATTCGAAATGATAATTTCAAATTATTTATTCAATGTTTAGATCAACTCAAAAACAATTCAAATAATCACAATAAATAGGGAACTCCAATCAGTCAACAGAGGGAGGGGATGAGAGTCGTGTTTTAGGAGAATACTTCTAATAAATTAACCACTTCATCAATCCACTTAACTACTTTATAATAATCAATCTGCTACCTCAATATGGCTTTATAACGTAGATATGTAACTTATTGCCTTTTAATTTCTTTAATACTTTAAATATCAAATATAATATGAAGGTGACTAATACCTGAACTGTAGGCAGTCTTCTTATCAATTAAGGCTTAATCCTTCAATTTATTTATCAATGTTTCGTTCCTGTCTTTAATCTCTCACACGGACTTTCTAACCTCTTACGGTATTTTTCTCCTTGTATCTCACTTGTCACCTTTAGCTAACTAACTTTCTAACCCTCTAATTTTCTAACTGTCTCACTTTCTAACTCATTAACTAACTTTTTAACTCGCGAACCTGAATTACATATAATAAACTTAATTTGCATATCACGTCTTCTTAGGAGAACGTTGATATTTTTAATAGCTCCAAAGATTTTCCAAGAGGGTTAGTGTAAGGACGCGTATAGCACCATCAGAATTTCATTCCATTTTTGATAAATGTTTTACATCCTTCCTTATTTTTTATGAAAAAAAATATTTTCTTAAAATATTTATAAAAAATTATGTAATAGTTTTCGTAAATTTCTCGTGAGAGATTTTAGTTCATACCTCTTGAGCCCTCCAAGATTTCGCGTGCTAATTAATTTCTAGTTTACCTCCCTAATGAGAGAAAACTATAATTTTGTGTTTAAAATAGGGTGATGCAAAATTTACTCATCCTCGTATTCGAACCAATCAGAAAAGCCTTTACCTAAAATCACATGATTTTAATAGCTTTCATTTGGCCGAGGTAAAAAATAGATCAGATCTCAGAAAGGAACAAGAAATGCTTTTGTGACTATCTTACATGTTAGCGTATGGTTGTCCGTCTGTATTTGTGCTTGTAATGAGTGTTTCATACCATCGCTTTACCAATGTGTAAAATAAAACGTGGATCATAAAATAATTACATGTCTCCTCATCAATCCATTTATTGACTACAATTAGGTAATTCATTCCCATTCGCAAAATGTATTAATTCGAGTAAAAATCTCCACTTTCTCTCTACTAAGCCACAGCGAGAGAAAAATGGAAAGATAGATGTTACACATACACAAATAAAATAATATGAGATATTATCACTTCGCTGAACTTTCTCAATGAATAAGTTTAAAAGATAATGAATTAGTACTTGGTGTTCCGAAGTGAAAGAATAAAATACTTTACAAATACGCAGTGACTGGAATAGTGTTCCTTTTCGAAAAAGTAAATAAATAAAATAAGTAAAAAATTATTTTTTTAAAAAAAAGAAGGGCGGAGGGAGGGAGGGAGGGAATAACTAATCCTTGAATGTAAGTTGGAAATGATTGTATTCATAAATTATAGACAAGAAATATTTTTCAAAAATAAATATTTAAAAAAACAATCAGACTAATGGATTATGTTTATGAATTTCCTAATACATAATGATTTTACTTTCAATTAATGGGTTATCATCAGATAAACGCATTTTGATGTTTCATTTTGAAAATATAAAAAATAATCATGGGTCTTTGAGCGGGCTATTCGACATTCTTTATTTATTAAGGAAACAAAGGAAATTCTCAAAATTGCTTTGCATTTAAAATAATGTTTATTTTGTAAGGATTATTTTTTAAATAAGTTCGTATTTAATGAAGAAACACAATGATATTTTTAATTAGGAATTTATGGTTTGAAAAGGGGAAATAAATGAAAAATACAATATGTATTTGATAAATCTCTTATTTCCGAAGATGAGGTGAAAGGAATTTAGAAATAATTTTTTAAAAGTGGGTCTTTTTTAAATTTTAAGCTTTGATAGATCTTTCAGATTTTAGTCTCACATACATAACATAAATTTATTTTTAAATGTTATGTACACACGAGATTTTTGATTAATTTATATCACTGAATGAAACTGCTTTCGTTTGATAAGTTTATGTTGTTTGTTATTAAAAGTAAACAAGAAAATACCGGAACAAATAAATTAAAATAGCATTGTGTTCATTCATTTCCAGAATTTTTGCATTTTTTTTAAGGAACGCTCAAACTGCATTTAGAAATAAAATATCTGCGAAGGATTAATAAGAGCAAAAATAATAAGTATATTCACCAGTTCTTCTTAAGAAATTTAAGATAATACATCAGGAAATATTTTGGCATATATCATAGCGTAACACGAATAACATCGGAACGTCATTATCCTTTCTCTATATAAAGCAATTTTTAATCACACAATTATTTAGCGGAAGTATTTTTAAATTTTTTTCAAGCATTACTTAAACGAAAGACGCGTTTATATGATGTTTGCTTAAATAATGTTTAAAGCGACTGAAGGATGAAAATGACAAATCACACGTACAGACGCACACGATTAATAATTACATTAATATATTAACAGGTTACGTAGATACCATCTAAATCATACAAATGGATAACATAATTCTAAGATATATGAATAAAAATATTAATGTACATATTACAAAAGGTATTTAATTTTGTCAATAGTCCTATTTATGGCGAAATGATAACATTCTACTATCATTACCCCTACATATACCTAACAATAAACTGCATGTAGAAATCTTCAAGTAAGAAAATAAAAACCCAGAGTAAATTTAAATTGTTGAAGAACAAATTAACCATCTATACTAACAACGATATTGACCTTAAAATAACTTCTGATATGTTTTATATAAAAATATCAATTTCGTAAAATTAGTTTTTTAGCTCTTATCAAGATTAAAACTTTAAAAAAAATTCGATTTAAACTTTGAAATACTGGTAATTTTTTCCATATCTTTTATTCTTGGAAATTTAACAAGCTTTTAAGTGGATAAGAAGATCTGAAAATCCCAGTTGAGACAACAGAGAAAAATATTAAAAAACGGCCACCTCAGCACTGATTTGTCAGGACTTTTTCCTCACTGGTGAACTTAGATGCTTTCCTGCTTTTAAGGTGACTTTGGTATCTGGGATAATATGGTACACCCATGTCTCATGGTTTGTGAGGATTCTCAGCAGGAACTCATTTCTTTCGGTACTCTATCTTTTTTCCTCAATGTGGACGCCACTCTGACTGTTATGCGCCTGTCCTCTAACACCATAGTTGGTACTTCAGCAATGTTGTTTTCACATATGGATGTGGAGAGGTGCCCACATCTACCTTCATTCTCGACTTTCTGCTTTCTTTCATTGAACATACACCTGCGAAACATGACCTCTTAGGGCCACTGTTAACATCCCCAGCGTCCTAGATCCTTTAAATTGCTATACTCTCCCTATTTCCAGAGCAGTTCATACCTTTCCAGTTTTGTTTCGGGAGGAATTTTCCCTTAACGCTCTTTCTCCTCTTACCTTTCTTTGCTTTTGCTCTTTGGGGAGTATTTCCATTATCCTCCACCCATTGAACCGCAATGTCTAGGATCGGCAACCGTAAGGAAGGATAGTGCCATGGTTTGGCCAATCTTGTTCATTTCTTATCTTATAGCATCATGGATCAACCGTCCCCTCACCCTTTTGTAATTTAGTACAGTAAATTAATGAACTCATTTGCAATTACAATATAAAGTATACACCAGTGGTGTAACGGAAAACATTAGGGCTCCGTGCAAAGTCAGGTTTCAGGTCCCAAGCTGGATCTTACTAAGGGTTGCAAAGCCATAGCCTTTTGGACCCATAGAATCCTACCCCTCCCCCCTCGTGATACGAGAATTCCTAGAGTGTACGTTATGTCACTGGTATACATTATTGTATGGACTCTTTTTTTCAACATTCAACTTATTAATTATCATCTTTTTCATTGCTAATTTATTTACTATCTTTTACTTTTTGACTTCCTTAATCTTTGTTGAGTTATTCTAGTTTATAGCCCTCCAAATTTTTGCGACCTGGACATGTGCATAGCGTATCTAAGCGGAAATGCGGCTATGTGAACTCTTCACAATACGTGGTATGTAGACGTCAATGGATGATGGAAGGAACTCTCAAGTGCCCCTTAATACTAGATAACAGCACGGACTTCCATTGGTGGCTCTGTTGTCAGTACACGTCTACCTGCTATCGTGATATATGCTCAAATAACCTCGGGCTCAACAGTTCGCTGCTACTCTCTTCTTCGGCCCTCTTTGCATGCATTATTCTTCCTGCGATAATACTACTTCCATCGTTTTAACATCAAAGAGAGTAGTTTCTTATAATGATTGATTTTTTTTTACCTTGTGTGTCATTTTCCTTTTTAAAATTGATGAAACTTATTTTCAGAACGTCCCTTATAAAATGGAATGAAGCTTATTCACAAAGTAAAGTATATTGTTTGAATTTGAGAAATATCTAGTAAAAAACCATCAGATAGTTAAAAACTGTTTAATTTTTCTTAAGACTGAGCTCATAAACTGCATATTTAATCTAGGCAAGTTTTCTGAGAAATATTTTTGCTTTTATTTTTAAAATTCGCTTCTTTGTTTTTTACAATCGACGCAATCACTAAAAGTTACTGCAAAACCGTATTGGGTATTCAGGAATTATTTCAGTGAATTCTGTGCCGTAGGCCTAAGTTCAAATCGAATCCCAGAGAAGGCATAGATGTTTGAAAATGTATAGTGCCCCGTTGCGGTGTGTGTGGGGGGGTACTCTAAATTACAGTCAAGCCGCAAGTTCTTTCGTTATTTGGAGGAAGGGGTGGTAGGCTCCTAATCGCCTCCAGGGTGTTCTTTCTCAAAATTGGAGTTGAAATAAGCCAAATCATACTCTTACCTGCATGGTGCGAAAATCTACGGCTAATGAAAGGCGTGCATCTAGCGATTTGCTGCGATGAATTTCGTGGGTCTCGTTCCGACACCATCAGATAATTGGCATTCAACAACATCAGTACTTAAAACAATTTTAAAAGCTAAATCAAATAATTCTTTGAAGCTGATGAGAAACGAAAAATAGAATGCAATACAGAAAATCGTCATTCTAAAAATAAATGAAATTCTATAATTAGAATCTCCGAGGCAAAGAAAAATAGTGCATGTTTGGTTAATGAAAGCCGGTCAAAATGCTGACTACATTTATTTAACTTCAAACAAAGTAACAAAATAAAATTCTTACAAATTTTTGTGTCTTTTATTTAATTTTATTGAGGAAAACAATTAATGTCACTTTTTAATCTTAAAGAAAATGTTTATTGAGACTAGAGGATTAGGTAATAAAGAGTCAACAATTTTAGCATATTCTTTGATGTTGAATTAAAAATGGAGATGTAAATTTTTTGTGCATCAGACAAAATTTATTTTTCAATGCTAAAGTTTTGATTGGAAATACGAGTAAAAAAAAACATACTTTTCTCAATGGACTTCAGTTCGGTCTAAAATTAAGAAAGCGTTTTCCTTCCTTTCGTGAAACTTTTAATTTTTTTATGGAACAAAATGACATTTTATACATTGACACTGTTGACATTGTATATAATTGTGTAAAGAAAGAACTTATACTATTGAGTTGATGTAGTGATTTCTGCATATACTCACATATCTTTTTGGAACGATAATAAAAGGACACATAAATATGATCATAATAAAATTTAATAATATTAATTTAGATTAAAGTCTATTTCCTGTAAAATATTTTGCAAATACTGTACTTCCAAACATTTCAATTAAAACGTATAGTAGATCAGGTGCATCTTTTAATTATCAACAAGTGATACTTCGAAATAAATATTTATCTTGTTCAGGGTTTATATTATACTAAATAGTTAGGGAGAAATTATCTTTCAAGTTAAATCTTTGGAAGAGCATTTATGAAAAGTTGTAACGAAATTTAAAATAATAATAATAATAACAACACGATATGTATTTTTAAGAACAACACAATATATAAAACAATTATACATTGGTCATTTTATCCGTCAAAATATCTATAAATCTCCTTTCTTTAATATAGATCACACAAGCAATTGAAGTGTAAAAAAAGAAAGATGCGTTTATTTTTTCAAATTAAGGATTCTAAGAATGTATCTCCTAAAATTCGCTAAAAGGGAGGAGGAAAGAAAAACTAAGAAGTTTCTAAATAAAAACTAAAGTTATAAATATATATAAAAGACACTATGAAATTATTACAAAGGAACCCAAAATTTAATCCTTAAGGAAAGAGGAAAAGCAAAGAGCAAGAAAGGATAAGAAAGATTTTAAAAAATATTTCTTTTTTTCATACTCATATTGTTTTAATATTATGTCTTACACTATAACATGGAATGTGTTTAAACAATGGAAGGGAAACTCACAATTTATAAGCTTTCAGGAAATCACATTATAGTTTGTGTGTAATTGCGCCAACTGAATATTGTGTATTTTATTTCACCGTGTAAAAATATTTCATATAGAGTATAAATATTTTAGCTTTAATATTTGATGCTCCAAGAATATTATATTTTATATGTTAAATCAATGATTTTGATATATAATCTACTTCTTGAACTTCGATGAATGTCTTCACCGGGGTGGAAGGGTTGACAACTTAAGACCCATTGATCCTAAACTTCCTCTTGGGAGGGAAAATGTCGGTTGTAACTCCTCTCTAAAGGAGGAGAGTGCTTTAAGAGAAAACGTTAAGCCTAAATAAGGTTTGGCAAGATTTGTTCCAGCATTGACAGACAGAAATTGCAAATATATGTGACAATCTGCTCTATACAATTGCGTGTGTTTATAGCGTGAAATAAACAAGCTTAGTAAAATAAAAGTACGTGTTTTTCATATTGGATACACACACACACAAGCTTTAGAATTCATGCAATACTTAATTACATCTACAATTAATCCATTAAAAAGGCTTTCGAAATCCAAATCTTAATAACCTTGTATTACATCGCTACAAATGAAAATTAAAAATTGCTTAATACCCATTGCAGCTTAACTTTCCTTCCAGAAAATTAACTATTTTCTTAAACTTTATTATCTCTAATTGTTAAAAGATTCAAAACGAATATAGAGATCTTAGGTACATAAATAGGTACAGGAGAGTAATGATTTATCGAACACAGAAACTGCTGTATGTAATGATAATTATAAAATACCTCAACGCTCTCTCTCTCTCTTTCTTCTCCTATTTTGAATCTTTCCTGGTCTTTTTTATATCAGTTTTCAGAGAAAGCATACAGTTGCAAAACCATTTGTCTGAATGCATAATTGTATACATATGATATAATTTTACGTTTTTACCTATTCTTTTCTAAACATTTTATATTTTTCCTCAACGTGAAAGAATGAAAGGGATTAATGAATAAATATCAAGTTGTAGTTATTAATAATGCATTTATTGCGTTATAATAATGAAATTCGGCTCCTCTTGCCTTTAGTTTCAAAATTAACCTTTAATCTTCCACTTATTGATTTACATCTATTTAATACCGTTGTCAGAAATTGTTGACACAACAAGACCCAAACTCTTTTCAATTGAAACACGTTTTTTTAATAAAAATATTGGCGAATAATTGACATAAACCTGTATGATGATAAATCATTTAAGCAAGAATTGTTAATATTATACATTTTACTCACTAATTTATAGTGTATTAATTTCATGTCATGAATATTAACTTTCTGTTCAATTAGCAACATAATCCTTTGTTTTTTAAAAAACAAGGCGAATGAAATTTTAAATTATATCATTAATAACAGTGATTTAAGTTACATCGTATTTTTTATTTAAAAATAAATGTATTTGTAATCTTAGATTTTGTCTTTGGAAATTACAATTCGAATATCATGATGTTAATTTGGGAAATATTTCAGCAATTAAAAATGTCTAAATTAAAATCAATCATAATTATACATAATTATGATATGAATAAATCAATTTATAGAAAATTAGAAAAATAACTGTAAAAACTATAAGAAAACTGTTAAGAAAAAAAATAATTACAAACTTGATCAGTAAATTAAAAATTAAATTATTTATTTTATATACTAATGGTATAAATTCTTTTAATACAATGTTTTCTTTCGTTACTAGTTTTTTCATTACACAATGTCGGTGTATGTGTAAAACAATTTTTTTCAATACAATGTTTTTTTATTGTATTTCGCCAATGCGTATTCTTAATAGTTATTTAGAATTTGGTATTTTCAAATTATTTACGTTTTAAGCATTCAAATTCCCCTCCCCCTATTTTTACACTATGCAGTCAAATTAATACTTTGCCAATTTTTAATAAAACACTCTTTAGCAAATTTCATTCACTTAAGCTAAAGTTTTGAAACATTAATTACAAATCTATTTTTACACAAATACCTTTCTGAAATATAGTTTCTAATTATCCGCTGGTTTTCATAAAGTTGGTTGTACATCAGCGGGAAAGGAAGGGAATTGTTTTATGCAAATATGTTCGTTAATAAGATTTCTCATAGAGATACTAAGTTAAGAGTATGATTAAACCTGTATCTGGTTATATCTGGTAAATTTACCAGAGTGTAATATTTTCGTAATTAAACTTGCGTCACCCAATTGACTCGGTGAGTTCAATAACCACTATGAGTAATTCGTTACCTTTTTTAAATGTTAGTTAAGGCAATCCAAGGAATTGAGGTGAAACGCAAGTTTTGAGTGAGTGAGTGAATATTAACGTCGCACTGATAGCGAACACGAAGTCTTTTGGCGACGGTCCACGTAATTTTGAACCATGGTCAAGTGACGCGGACAACCTGAGCTGGCACCCCCTCTCCTAACTACCACACCACACCAACGGGAGGACGTTTGAGCTCTCGACAGATTTAACGTGCATCACGCCCTACACGGCGCGGTCTTTAGTGGTACTAGAATCGAACTCATGACATGCTAGCCATGATCCGATGCCTAGACCACTCGGCTACCACGGCCGTACGCAAGTTTTGAAGGTAAACTTAAGGTTAAGTTTTTATAGATTGGGTTTCGTAAATTTATTACCATATTTAGAGGTAACTTTGACGAAGTTTGGTATCTTTAATCACGAAGAATTTTTTACCACTTTCATGAAAAAACTTTAGACTTCCAATAGAGTTAACTGACTCTCGAAATTTGTTATGGTCTTATTGATGTTGTGATTAACACTTATACCAATTTCTGTGTGTTGCTATACTTTTCAGTTTTGGAAAAAAAGCTTAAAAGGAAATGGGGTGATCTATAATGGGAAATAAATCAAAGTTCTCTTTTCTACTTTATGTCTTATAAGCTTTATAAACTGATGTATATATAATCTATTGTTTTTCTCTTCATTTTTTGTTCATTTGGAAATTTATTGCCTTCAATATGTCATTAATAATTTAGAAACAATAGAATAAATGAAAAATAGAAGAATATTTTTGAAAATGAAAAAAATTTACATTTGCCACGTTGGGCTTTTGCTACAAAATTAATTATTATAAAAAGTGGATTTTTAAAAATGGGCAACATCGTTAATTATTTTATTAATACTTCTAAGCTGAACAGTATTAAACCTAGTAAGCTAAAAAAGAGCACAAGGAAGCATTTTTCCACAAGAAAATATTTAAAAATTTTGGCAATGTATTTTCTTTTCGAAACTGGAAGTAAATCTTCTAAATTGATACTTATTATTTATTTTTTGGTTTATTTGAGAATTTTGTTATTAAATTATTCAATAAGATGACTAAAATGAAATTACAGATAAAAGAATGTCTTTTCACCGTTATTTATCTGTCATTTATAGATATTATTTTAGATATTAGATTTTACTATAGATATTTATTTTAACATTAATTTGAAAGGTTTATTTTGAAAAATTGGTGTCATTATATTCATCCATGCACATGAAGGGAATTGAATAAAGCAACATGCAATATATAAACAAGTACGGAAATACCTTTCTTTCATTTTATTCTAAATCGTTTTTAGAATCCATAAAGAACTACACAGATTTATATATCATTTAAAGTTGTTTCTGTATAATGCGGTTTTTTTAGGATTTATATTTTTCAGTGATACTTACTGAAATCATCACATTTCACGAAATGAGGAGATAGAGATATGATGATTAGCTGGAAAAAAAATCCATTCTTTTTGGATTTTATAAATTTTATTTTCTGTCAGGTATTTTCTTGGTTTTGTCTCTCGGTTATATTTGATTTTTTTATAAAATTGTCGTGGTACCTCTCTTATGTTGACTGAGGAGGAAGATATTCGGAAGATCGGAACGCAATAGTTATTGAGAAGCCATTAAATTGGACCTCGAAAGGATACAAACAGATAAGCTCAAAAGTCCCTTTTATTAATTTACGTTAAACCTGGTTACGTGATATGTACAAGACAATAAGCCAGTTATAAATAATGATTCTTATCTTTAATGAGGCGAAACATCAGAAACTCGTCCACGAGAGATGTTCTAATAATTTCTAATAGTGAATGTAATTCAGGAATAAGCTATTACACGCAGGCCGTATTTTTCGCATGATTCTATATTCTATTTCACTAAATAGTTATATTTTATGTAGTAGTGACATTCACCTGCGGAGTCGATTTGATCTATCTCAAAATACTACTTTAGCAGAATGGAAAATACCCAAGTAAAATAGGATAGATCTCACGTGTAGCGATTGTTGTTGCCTTTTAATATTTCAATATAAATTATTTTAACCATAAGCAAGTTTAATCAAGTTTGTCAAGTTTTTCCCGTCAGGCAGGAAACATTTTCAGGAAACGGTTTCAGGGTCGCAAAAAGCTTCAGGGCTCAACTTACCTTTCTGATATGGAAGAAATATTTCCGAAGTTAAGGAAAGCAGACATAAGTAAAACAACTTTGTCAACATCTATGAAATTACCGATTTAATTAATAATAAAAGACTTAGGAATATAAATAGGTAAGATATATAAAATAGTTATTGCGAACTAAATTTTAAGAGTTTTTTAAAGACGCTACATAACTAGATCAACGAATATTCGAAAAAGACAAAATAGGCTTTTTCTTA